>CAKAOH010002499.1:25470-79848 GCA_916701665.1 Sebastiscus tertius | reverse complement strand
TAGTGGATGAAGTACCTGAAAACCACACTTAAGTAAAAGTACAGATATCTAACCAGAAATTGATTTTAGTAGAAGTTAAAGTCACCTATTAGAATATTACTTGAGTAAAAATCTGATTTTTACTGTACTTAAAGCTGCAGTGGGTAGAAATGGAGCAAATCTGATTTAAAAAAAAAGTTATTTTTATAAAACGGTCACCACAATATTTCATTTAAAATGGTATTTTGACACACAATTCACCTTTAACAAACATTGCGCCTCCTGCGATTTGAAAATTGCCATAGGCCATATTGTAATTTCGATACATTTTCGTTTAATGGTGCAGCCCTATTAATTTGCCTCCTGCTGTTTTATGTTCAGATCATGGTAACTACGGTTGGTAAAGTCATATAGCTCCAGGTATCCAACAAAAGTCACCACAATGATAAAAAACCTAATGGCGCATTTCGCCCCGAGTTTAAATCATTTCAGCTCGAGGCATTCAGCGCGCTCCTGCAAAAAACGCAAGGCACATAGAGCTGAAAAACACGAGGCGCTCAACAATGCAAAAGCAGCGCAAAACACTTCACTCTCACTGATATCAATTAACAAAAAGTCGCCCCAGACTGCTAAAACGTGCTCTGTCTGATCAGGTCCTTTATCATCCCAAAGCTCTTGTTTGAATTAGGACTAAATTAGGTTTATCTTGAGGACTTACATTGATCAGCCATAACATTAGGACAGCATGGGCACCATGACCGGTCTGCAGCTACGCAGCCCCATACGCAACAAACTGAGATGCATTGTGTGTTCTGACACCTTTCTATCAGAACTAGCATTAACGTTTTCAGCAATTTGAACTAGAGTAGCTCTTCTATTGGATCGGACAACACGGGCCAGCCTTCGCTCCCCACGTGCATCAATGAGCCTCGGGTCAGACCCTGTCGCCGGTTCACCACCTTGGACCACTTTTAGTAGGTCCTGACCACTGCAGGCCGGGAACATCCCAAAAGAGCTGCAGTTCTGGAGATGCTCTGACCCAGTCATCTAGCATCACAATTTTGCCCTTGTCAAAGCCCATTTTTTCTGCTTCCAACACAAAGTTCAAAATGTTCACTTGCTGTTTAACCATCCTATTATCTTTGGGGTCAATTTGACCCCATTCAATGTTTAACGTCTCTAAATAAATGATTGACATATTTTTTTTTGCTTCATATTTAATGACTTTTCCTAATTTAATGGGGACAACTGGGTAAATATAAAATTAAAATGATGACATGTTTTCAATGTCCTGTACACATGCTGTACGCATCGGTGTTCTTTGGGGTCAATTTGACCCCAGGCTGTTTTAGCTGTATAAAACATATAAGAAATATCAACATTTTACAAACATTTGTTTTGGATGATATTGAGGTCACTATGACATGCAACTTTATAATCTTCAAAAAGCTTTAGGGCCCTAACCTAACATAACCAGAACTGTAGTAGTGCGAGAACCACTGATAGTTCACACGACGTGGGGGAGGGGAAACAGCATTCTCGCGAGAACTTTGATATTTTCCCACGCTTTGGGGGCGGCAAAATATGGTTCCCGTGAAGATATTGATTTTATTTAAAGGGCTATTTAGGTAGTCAACAAACAAACATAAAGTACCTGACACATAAACTTGGGTAACAATTTTAATTATAATCATTTTCTGGACGTTTAAATTGGATAAAAGGATAAAAGATGTTAGTAAATTTGAAGGTAACAGGAGGGTTAAGGAGCAATTCACTCAAACAACCAATTAAATCCATTTTTGAAACACAAATTACAAACTTACAAAATACAAATACAAACTGTGAAATTAAATAAAACTAAAGAAAATTATACAAAAGAATAGTAGGTTTACCCTTCACAAAGAAATAACAACTATAATACAGTTTGAGCAAAGTAAAAGATAACCCAAAATTTAATAAAGAAAAGTGCAATAGAGAAAATGAATCAATCCAAGGAACAGGGGGAGTTTTTAATTTGGATTTAAAAGTGGCTGAAATTGAGACTCATTTAAGATCATCAGGAAGTTGGTTATATTATAGGCAAACCCAATTTTAACAAGAGAAAGAACTGAAATAGTGAAGCTACGCTGAATGACATTTTAAACAATCAACACTATTCAGTCTCAATATGTTTGAAATAAGTCTCCATCGGCTCTCCGGCTGGGATTTTCCACTCTGTTATATTTCTGGTCACAACACCGCCATTGATTTTATGGGAGACATTTTACCTTTGGCAATATCAAATGTCTTTGTTGTCAGGAAGTTATTACCACCCCGAAGAAAAGACGGGTGATCTGTCATCGTAGACACACGCCTCATTTTGGCATCTTTCAAAACAATGTGCTCGGAGAGACAATAGCTTGAAATGGTGTGTTAATGCTCCTTTAAAACATTCCTCCACTAGCCTCATCTTCTTGGTACATTTGAGAAAATCACTCACTGAACATTTACCCCAGATTTTAACGGTTCCCTTCTTGTGGAAGTACAGTCATTTACATCTGAATGACTTCGCACGCACCCTTGAAATCCGTGAAAAGAAGGTAAAAGACGTAACAAGGCTCGTCTGTTCTGTCGGCCTGTAAAATGGGCACAGCTTAATGGCTTGTGGATGGCAGAGACGCTCTAAAGTTATATGGAGGCAACAAAAGAATCAATCTGAAATGCATGACAAGTTGCACTACACGGATTCAAAATGTAAGAGGATTATTAATGTTTGCTGACATAACTGGGACTCAGTGTGAGCTCCACTGGAAGTGTCAGCCTTTGTGTCTTACAGCATCAAAGTTATTTGTCTATTGAATTATTAAAACCGGTCTATCAACAATATTCAGTCTGAACCAATTCAGCTTAACAACCTTGATTTATACATAGAAACCAAGAAAGCCATAGTAAGTCGCTTACATATGAAGGGTCGTATATAAGATCGGAACATTTTCTTCAGAGGAGGTGATGAAATGACTCTAAGTTCAGACTGTGATTATTCATTTAGGACATGTTCAGTCACAGTGAATAGCCGAGCAATCGCAGACCTTTGTGAACTCCCCAGTAAACACATATTGTACAGAAAGAGACAGAAAACATCCTACAGTATAGACCGCAGACTGAGAACGAGATTTTTATAATGTTACCATCGCACTTGTTTGAATAAATTTCCACTCACTGTGTTATCTGTAAGTGTCGAGTGATGACTTACCACAAAAGTGTCAAGAACAAGTATGTGCAATTCTGTTTGCAATTTTTTTTCTTTCCTGTTTCTCGAAGTCGTGCTGGTGCTTTGACACAGACCGAGATCATCGTTCCTCTTTGAAGTGAATGCCTTTTTCTTTTAGACACGCCAACGCTTCCGCACTTCTTCAAGGAGCCGAAGCTGAAGGTTTCCAAATGTGTTTTCCTCTCACTCAAAATAAATGACTGGTGTGTGCTGCAAGAATCCGAACAGAAGCTGTTCTGATGGCACTTCAAGATTCAAGGACTACACGGGAGTTTTTGCCTGTTTTAGGTCATTAAAGTACAAATCGCATCTTTATTATTATTGCTGTCAAATATTTTCCAAAGAGGTTATGGTATGTAAGGTTCCTACTTGTCAGACAGCATGTGGTCTCTCTTCACACGAGTTTCATATAAAAATAAACTTTAAGAGAATAATTTAACATTCTATTTTTATCTAAGTTTCAGATGTTAGTGTCTAAGTTACATTATCATATCATAGTAAAGCAGATGAAAGCATGCATTGTTTCAAATACCTTCCTGTATCGGTGCAGTCCTGTACTACTGTGCATGGACGTTCCAGCATTCAGGAATTAATAATCAGTAGTTGAACAAATTAGCATTTGTGTGTACTAGCGCAAAACCCGTTTGTCACCTGCCCGTTCGGAATGGGCCGATTGCTTGGTTCAAGGTATTGCTACTTGCAGCATTGTCGGGGGGAGTGCCCATTCGGAGTGCGTGCCCATTCGGAGCGTGACGATTTCTCGCAGCGTTCCAAGAACCGTTCATCGCTCGTTGACTCCAGGGAAGTGAAGAGGAGTTTGGTTGTAACGTTATGTATATGTGTATCCAGCATCCAGCAGAGCGCTCTGTCTTGTTTCTTCAAAGTTGATTAAAATTGAACATGTCGCATGTCCAAATTACACCAACTTCGACACCGCACGTCCTTGGGTCCCTAGCAATACACCCACCAAGTGTGAAGAAGATTGGATGAACGGTTCTCCAGATATGTGAAGGACACACATAGACAAAGAGATTCCTTTATTTAAGGCACACGCGCACAAAATTAATATCCGCCTCCCGTTCACTTCCATTCTATGTGAGCGAAGGGGCGAAAAAAACATTTGTTTGCAGTTGCCAAGCACATTTGCATCTTCGCATTCGATATGCAGTTCCACTTCGGTTAACTTTCAGTTTGAAAATCGCCTCAGTAGGTGATGGTTACTCACCGGCATTTGCGTATGTGTGACCGTGCCGTTATAGACCATTTCAACGGAATTGCATTGCAAGGCAACAGCTTGGGTTGATGTTTACTTCCTGTCAGCTGATGTCACTCAAATACACTGCAATAGGAAATAAACTGTGACACATTTGGAATATTTATGTTTACAGCTGTGAAATGGTCTATAGATAATGTTGGCAGAAAAATAAATAGTAGAAAAAAATAAATCATTTTTACACTTTGACTTCTGTACAGATTGAACAAGCGAGATATAACACATAGTTCGTTTTAGAGTTTCTGGGAGGCAGATTTTGTCAGCATTGGACAGAGCCGAGCTAGCTGTTTCCCCCTGTCTGTAGTCTGAGTTTTATCTATTTTATCCTTTAACTCTCTGCAAAAAAGCAAATAAGTGTATGTCAAGCTATTCCTTTAACCACATCATAGTTGCCATGTGCAGATATTTTGGCAAATAATGTGTTTTTAAAAACATTGCCATTGAATATTAAAAGATTGTACGCATTGAACGTAATCCAAGGTTTTGCTTAATGGTCCAATATCACAGTTCTTGTCTTGTTCTTGCTGTTTACATGGTGAGAACATAAGCAAAGGCCCATGGCTACAAGGACAAACTATATTTGTGTTCTTTCACTTTCAAAATGACATTTGAATTATAGACATTCATCTAATGCTATTACCCAAAGCTCCCAGTATAAGTGCAACAGCAGAATAAGGCACAGTTCTTTACATCACCAACATTACAAGCAATTAAGCAACACAGGTGAAGGCTCCCAGCGCCTTCACCTGAGCTTCACGTTAGAAAGACGTGCTGACAAAAGAAACTGGAGCCAAGCACAGAGATAAAATATGTTTTCTCTTTTTTTTTTCAAGCTAAAGAGCAAATAAAGGGGGATGATGTGGGTGAACAGATATGATTCATGGGGCCGAGCAAATACAGTGTGTCCTCGCTGCTTGTTAAATGTTCTGAAAATGGATAGTGGCCTTTCAGAAAACTCCCAGAACTCTGTCATGCATTCTTGCACTGAGGAGAGTTGAGCCTCTTTGCCAAAGACTCCCAAGACAAAACGACATGTCAGAGCTGTGGCCCCACATGGTTCATCATGTAAAGGTCACACATATTGCTGCATGGAGTGCCTGATGAGCATCTAAAGAGAGAGACCGTGTTAAGGCGACAGGAGCTGCAATTTAATACCGAGACTCCGTTTGGTGTGGATTATTACAAAACACCACTCAGTCCTAAAATCGCAGTATTTTACAGTATTTTATTCCGTCTTATCCTACTTTATAAAAAGGCTGCGTGTGTAATTTCCCCCATTCGGTGACCTTGAGCTGGCTTGCCCACCCAGTCACAGATAACACACCAAGTTTAAACTCAGCATAATGAGGTGTTACAAACTGAAACGCTGACATTGTCATTCTTCAGCTCTCTGTCACACAAAAATATGAAAAAGGCCACATCAGAAGCTTCCCTTGAGAAAAGGCAGCATTTGAAGTATCTGTTCACCCAAAATACAAAAAATATACATTTTGCATACAGTATCTAATCATGCTGATGGTTTTGGTGTGATTCGCTGAGGTAGAGACGTCTGCAGCAGCTGGTTTGGGAACCAAAAAGTGATTTTATTCTTTGAATTATTCAAGTTTTGACTTGATTATGAACAACTGTCTACTTCCTTGCTGCAAGGATGCTAACGTGTGTGTTAATGATGACACTGAAGACGGATATTTCTGCATATTTCCAAACATCACGCCAACAGTCTGGAAGGAGAAACAGAAGTGAGTAAAATATGAATTTTAACAGAATTAACTAGTAAATTGTTACAAACATATAGATATTTGAATTACACATACTTTTATGTTTTAGCCATTTAGCTGACATTCGAAATGAGAGGATTAACAATGGTCATCATCTCATCTCATCTCATCTGCAACCGCTTATCCCGTTAGGGGTCGCGGGGGGGCTGGAGCCGATCCCAGCCGGCATTGGGCGAAGGCGGGGTACACCCTGGAGAGGTCGCCAGTCCATCGCAGGGCTGACACATAGAGACAGACAACCATTCACACTCACATTCACACCTACGGGCAATTTAAAGTCAACAATAAACCTAACCTGCATGTCTTTGGACTGTGGGAGGAAACCAGAGTACCCGGAGAAAACCTACGCTAACACGGAGAGAACATGCGAACTCCACACAGAAGGGCCCCAATCCAGATTTGAACCTGCAACCCTCTAGCTGTGAGGCACCAGTGCTAACCACTGCACCACCATGCAGCGATTAACAATGGTATCATTTATAAACAAGGCAGTATGCAAGGAGCTTGTAGCTATACCCATTGACATGTTATACATAATGTAATTATATATTGCTGCATATTCACTAACCCATTAACCTTTTACCAAAGGAGTTAGACTACCACATTTAAACTGTGTCCATAAGGATTGAATGGTTAAAATCAGTTCAAAACTGTCCATATGTTATTTTTTCATGGCATCAAAACTTACAGTAACTATTGCATACATGAATGAGCAGCGCGGCGTTCGTAATATGCCATCCTTGTGATTCTCTGTATTATTCAAAATAGATCAGAGCGTGATTATTCACTGCAGGGGTTATGAAATGTCACTGAATCAGCAATGTTTGAAATCATGGAGCCTTCAGCGGAGCGGCCTTACACTTCAAAGGGAATCAGCGCAGCACTGTAGTTTTTGATCATTGGAGACAATTGATCTTTTGTGTTCAAAGAATATTTATGCTTCAGGCTTCCCTGAGAAACATTTCAAACAACCTGCCATTAAGTGTGTGTTTGTAATATCAATGCCAAGAAAGATGCAAATAAGTCATCTGCTCCTTCGATATCACAGTACAGTATGTGTTTTCCTACAGTTACTAAGCCATTTCCTGTACAGTAGCAGTCAGTCCAAGACAGTCCGGTGTGGATTAAATGAGTTGGATTGACGCTTGGTAGCAGTGGCAGGTACAGTTAATACTATAAGCGCAGTAAAGGTGATGGCTTTATTTGTATGTATAAGCTTCTGCAATGCTGAAATTCATGAATTTATCAAGGTTTTGGAACATTTTGTGTCCTTAAAATCCACTTACATACACTATGGACAGACTCAGCAATATAGGTGTTCCTGACCGACTCAGCCTTGTAAAAAGTTGTGTGTTTTGTGTGAAAGTCATATTGGAAAAACACTGGTGGACTGGCAACATCTTGCAGGTGTAGCACATCTTCATAATAAATGCTCCTTCTGATTAAAACCTGCAGTTAAACAATCAAATAATTTGTTCATGCTGCAGAGACGCTTCCTATTATTGCATTATTGCAGGAAGAACACACTTCTCAGCTCTCTGCAGCTCTCATTAACAAATACAACAGCTTGTGTATTCCTTGTTTCAACGTCAGGAAGCGAGAGAGTCGATCCTGTAAATCACTGTCGCACTAAACTGTGTGAAAGTGATTGAAGGTTGGCGTGTGAGAGTTATTTCAGTGTGTGAGAGGAAAAAGTGTAACATGAAGTCTGTCTGGTATCAACTGCATGTAGTCACATTTAGTTTGAGAATGTATAACAATGCTAGTTTGAACCAGTTCAACGATGTTTTTGCTCATTTTAAGCCCATTAGTAACCTCTGTGCACTAGTTGTAATGTCATCTTGCACAACAGTGATCTTGACTGGGGTGACTGAGTGTGTTATAGTATCTTCAGAAAGAGTTTCAAGGTCAGGCTCAGTCTCTGAAACAAGAAATCTAGTTCCTCCACAGAGGTCACTGAGGTCAGGTCAGTCTGACTGAACCCCCTTCACAGCCAGCAGAATCTGTGTCCTTTGGGCTGGATTTTGTTTGGAGGCTAAGGAAACCTGGCTGGCTCTGTTATTGTGCCAGAACCTCGAGTCGCCCCATGTCCAGAAACAAAGAGCCTCTGGCAAACTCCCTGACAGTTTTATCATCGCTATTCAACCTGTTTAGAAAATGGGCCAGGCTGGAGGAGTGGTAAATCCACTCTGCAGCCTGCCGCTCCAGTTGGTGTGAATGAAATCGTCTCAAGTTGAATGAGAGTTTGAGCCAAAGCACTTAGAAACCCAAAGACACAGAATATATACTAATATTGGAGAGAGATGGTGTTGGAAACCAGAATGCACAGAAAAGCAAAGAGTGGACTGATCCTTGGTTTTAATATAAATATCTGGTCTAGATGCAGATCCCGGTGAAAACGATGCTAATCTGAGGGTAATAGAATATGTATGTGTCACACAAACTGGCCTTGGAGGAACAATCAGAAGGCTCTGCTGCAGGAAATCAGATAGCGGCACACAAGCCACACACAAGCTGCTCATTTGCACTCGCTTCACACTTCTGATTGCACAAGTGCATGATCAATTTATGTGTTAGGTTTTTTTTTTTTTTTTCATTTTTTTCAACCTAGTGTATCCTCACCAAAATCACTGGCATCCTTCCTGCTGAGAGGAGGGGAGTGCTGCCGACTCCCACGGAGAGGAATCTAGAGGCTGAGAGGACAGCGAGTGCTGCGGGGATGTGAGTGAAGTGCACGGGGCACGACGTTTTGTTATGCACCGTGTGGCCCCACACGGGTCGCAGAGCACAGAAAGTGGCCGTGATACTGACTGACAATTCCTGATAGGCCTACTTACCCTCCAGCCCCCACACCCAGAATGCTGGGCAGACATTTTAACTAGCTTGTGAGCTGCAACCAGGAGAGGAGTGGAATATTTTTTTTACTCTGATTGAACACCTGTCGAGTAGAGAAAGTAGAGAAAAATAATCATCTATTACTTGAGAAAGTAAATGTGAGATAATGTGAAGAGAATTCAACATCCAAAGTTTCTATAAATTCAATCTGAGCTTTGTTTTTCCACCAGTGTAGAAAAAAATCTACTGGTCCTAGTAATAATGATGCATATTTCCTCATTACGATTATTATGCCTCCTGTCAAACTACATTCATCGATTTCCAGACGCTAATGGTCGAGATTGAGCTTAATCGACCAGCAAAACGAGCAACACTGAAGCATTCCCTGCTTCGTAGTTGCATCTTATTCAAGTGAGATTTCAAATTCAACTAATTAACCTCCCACTCGTTCAGTCTTTTGCAAATTACTATTCAGCAAATGGGCCTTGAAACGGTTTTATCTTCATTAGGAGCCGAGAGATATTTTCCACTTTAGATATAAGCTGGAGTCAAATGCTGAAGATGTACAAGCTTGAGAGAAATCAATTTATGCAATGTCTTAGTTGTAAAAGACATATTAAAGGAACAGTGTGTAGCATTTATGGAGTTTTATTAGCAGAAATGTAATATATTAATAAGTATGTTTTCTTTAGTGTATAATCACCTGAAAATAAGAATTGTTGTGTTTTAGTTAACTTAGAATGAGCCGTTTATATCTACATATGGAGCCGGCCGCCATGTTTCTACAGCAGCCCAAAAACAGACAAACCCTGAAACACTGAAAGAGACATTCGGGTTTTTTGCGTTAGCCACCGTAATTCTCCTACGCACTCGGCACACGGGAGAAGTTTCAGGTGGTTGCAATCTGCAACATCACCGCTAAGTGGCGCCAAACCTACACATTGCACCTTTAAACCACACCAACTGTAAAATATAATATACTGCTCGCAGTATGAATAATGGTCACACTTTATTTTATTACTCAACTTAGCATTTATAGGCAATATGTAAACATTTTGCAAAATGGTTTGTAACACACTATACAGATATTAGCATGTATTAATGCATTTGTTAACAACTATAACTCCTCCCATAATTGGAGGCTGGTGTAGAAACAGATAATGAATAACAATATGGTAAAACTCAGTATTCATAAAAACAACTACATTATAGTGTGTTATAAACCATTATTAAATGTTTATATACTTATAAATGCTAAATAGGAGGACTGGAAGTGTTTTTTTTTTCACGCGATTAATTCGCACATCAATATATTTTTTCTAACTGTTGTTTTGTCGTGAATGCTTTCACACAGAACGCGAATATTACACGGTGAAAAAGGCAAAATAATGGAATCAACCAATCACGTTGTGCAGAATGGGTTGAGTTGCGCCTAAACAACACGGAGGCTCCGTAGTCCAAACCAAGATGGCAAACTGTATTATTCATTTCAACTATGTCAAAGGCAGACCAAATCCACTCCTTGCATTCTTACCTTTCACAATAAAAGACGTGTAATATTCGCAGACGAGTATATTTAGCATTTTTATGTTGTTTACGTCCCGCCCCCAGTGTGTAAAGGCCTTTAAAATGTCACCAAAATAATGACTGGATAAGTGATAAAACACAATCAACAGGAGCATACAATGTGATGAACCACAGTGATTTAGGATTCAACCTGTAAATGAATGTAAATGTATGGAGCAGCACCTTTCCTCCAGCGTTTCCTGGTGCAATAGCACTAAAACAGAATTACTCCATGAGGAATGAGCCCTCATTGAAACCAATGAAAGTGAAATGCATTGAGTGCTGCTTCAGGACAGGACCCTTCCCACTCACCCGCTACGGCAGTCAGAGGCAGTAAAATCACTGCATGCACGTCACAGATATCATTATTCCGATCCCAATTATGAATGTAATGTTTTGCTTTGGTATCCAGTTACAGATTAACCTGTGTGGCTGCAGGCACTACGAGTGGTTTGACAATAAAACCTCATGATCTAAAATTAAAGGCGGCGGCAGAAACAAGAGCAGGATGTATTTATTGTTATTTTGTAAAAGCATGGACCAGTGCTTGACATGATTATGTCTCTTTTTAGGGAGCGCAGACGATGAGAAAACACCTCTTTCCTCCATGGGACGTCTCGCCAGTGTAGCGTTAAAGAACGGCAACAGTCTGGTAAATAACATGTCCAAGTGACCCGCTGTTCGTTGGGGGGGGATGTGAAGCGAAGGCGTATGGGCCACTGCCCTCAGAAACACTCAAGTGTATCCTCACCTCAGTGCTGTCAGCTTCAAACTGAAAACAAACATGAATCAAGACACTGAGGCAAACAGTCTTATATAAGTGTTTTCGGTATCGCCTTTTCATTGATTTTTCATCAAGGGTTCATGTCTCATTATAAAGGGATGAGAGCAGGGTGTTATACAGAAGATTCAATTGTGCTGACTCATGTCTTATATAATTTAGTAGAGGTATAGAGCGGCTTGTTTGATGTTCAGAGGGACGTTACGTGTTCTTGTGAAACACTGCGACGCTGACTAATTGCTGACTAGTGTTCGCAGGATGGAATACAGTCTGCTACTTACTGCAGCTGGTAATTGATAGATTCACGATCATTACCTTTAATCATTGTCATTTTTACAAAGCTATAGGAACACGAGGCTTGCACACAACTGGACTGTGAGAAATGTGTGGGATTTCAATGTAACCTGCCACCCGCCAGATGGTTTGTTACACAGAACCATCTGGGAAACCATCATTGGAAACTGTTTGGGAAAGGGGCAGGCACTTTCAGAAAATACTTGGCAGGTGATTGGATGAACCATCTGTCAATCAAACTCTTGCTGTAGCCAGTCAGGAGAAGAGCAAAGAACATGTCTTCCATCGAGAAAAGCCTCCAGTGTCATTCTTTGCTCGTTTTTACTCTCCCGTTCTGATATGATGCTATTGCAGCAGCTACGCTAACCTCTTCAGGAGCCACCATTGTTGTTTAGAACAAACAGTCGTCTCTCCGTGTTGTCACACACACACCTAAGCCACGCCCTTAGCTGCCAGTAGCTCGTCACAAGATGTTGATTGGTCCGTGCTCTGGCTTGTTTGACACACACTCATTCCTTGAAGCCTGTCAAGAGGGGTCCATATTTTCAAACCCCCAAACCGGGACCTTTGAGTGTACACGTTAATATGCACGCACCATAGGCATTCATCAGGATGGCTAACTTGGCACACCTGTGGCATACTTGGGCCCGGGGTGGGATCAGAAAGAAGGCATTTTTATAGGTGGGTGCATTAGAGGCTGTGACAATCATGACTCATCACATTTACTAACCCCTTTAATCACAGGGCTGTATCGCCGTCATGACACGCTGATATTTTGGCAATCCTGTAGAGAGTTTTCTTCAAAGGAAACTTGACGTTTCTGGGACTTGGATGAAAATGATTTTTAACTTTAGTTTTGAACCACAACAATCACCATCACATCATGTTGCTTATCACAGCCACACATCTATACCTGTAGGCTATAATTTAAACAAATGGAGACACTGGTGAAAGACTTGCACGAACGGTCGAAGTTTTAAGTGATTCACAATTACACGCCTGTTGATGCAGAAGGAACTGTGTAGATTAATTAATCAAAAGGACATGTTGATGTGCGCATAAGGGGTTCTGTGGTTATTTTCCAACAGTTTGATGCATGATTGCACAGAATGTAACCAGCGGATCTGCCGTGCCCGTGTGTATTTGTGGCTTGACATCACGCAACATCACTCCAATTAGAGACTGCATAGGGATGTGCTGTGCTGGCTCTCCATACACTTATCTCATGCACATAAATTTGTAAATTGTGGCCTCATATATAAGCTATATTTTTTCTCTCAATGGCCACTCACTCTATTCTGGGCTCCGAAATAATGATTGGGACAGAACGTGGTAAACATCTATGTACTGTAAGTAGATATAATGTTGTTATTATTATGGTGAAAAACAGGACAATTTGGTAGTGACTGTTGAAAACTGGGACATTTGAGTGTTTTACAGATATTTGTCGGGACACCCAGCTTGAAACGAGACAATCCCGGACAATCCGGTACGTCTGGTGATCCCGCAATTCTCGCAAGATCTCGTGACATCACGAAAATCTATCTACCGTCCAAGGTAATACATCCTGCGAACATTTAAAAACACAACCCAGTTTACTGCTGCAGTCTGGCTCATGCTGTACAAAAAAACAAAACAAGCTGAAACAAAGACACTTCTCTAAACAATAGGGCGATACATTAAGTATCAATGGGCTGTAAAACTTTCCTGATGGTACAGCAAACTCCCTCCAGCTTGGCAGATAAAAAAGATTTACAGCAGCTTCTAATTCACATCACACCCTCGTCCAAAACTGGCTGTTCCCTTTAGACACTGTTGAGTATGAGGATGTGCATCACTTAAATAAACCCACAGCTTTTTTACTGCATTCAAGCCAATCAGAGGACAAATCGCTGCCTACAGAAAATAATCAAATGGCTTCTACTGAACCAAAACAGTCAGAAGATAGAAGCTGCTTCACTGTGAAATGATGAAAATAGTCCTGGACCTCTGTTTGCAGAGAGGAGCGAAGATCAATAATAATCAAGACTGTGATTAGACCAAAGGGCCTATCTTGTTTGGATTGCCTTACATCAGATCTTTGCGAGTATTCAGGTCTGTGTGTTACCAATGTTTGGACAAATAAAAGCTGACACGTTAGTGGTAGCTGAAATAAAGTCTCTCTGCTTTTACAGAAAACAAAGGTTTTCTCATCTAAACCCCCACGCTCACAGGGGAAATGGTATTTTTTATTATTTAGTGAGCCTTTTTTGGGGGGGGGTGTGGGGGGTAGCATTTTATAAATCTGCCATATACCAAGAGAGAGAGTAAAACTGTGGGTATCTCACACGCTTACCTGTCCTCTATACAGCAGCAGGG
This sequence comes from Sebastiscus tertius, assembly GCA_916701665.1. Classification (NCBI taxonomy): domain Eukaryota; kingdom Metazoa; phylum Chordata; class Actinopteri; order Perciformes; family Sebastidae; genus Sebastiscus; species Sebastiscus tertius. The sequence goes on along the minus strand of CAKAOH010002499.1, from coordinate 65,734 downwards.
TGTGAGGATCAGTTCATCCATAGCTGCTGAGCGAGGAATATTCTCAGAGATCTAGAGACACTTTAAAGATGGTGGCAGATCAGCCTGGAACTGCAGATGAGAGATGAAAGGAGGAGGGAGAGATGGAGAGGACTGGAGGAGAGGCAGAAAGAGACAGAGTGAGGTGAGAAGTTAATATCCCCCACACGACATATCCTGCATATCATCCAAGTAAAATAACAGCGAGCCCATCAATGCAAATATGCGCAATTACTGCAAGTGTTGAACTGCTTGATATTTTAAACATGTCACAGGGATTCTCAGCTTGAACCTGAGACTGTGGTTGAAGTCGGAGAATAACCAGCTGCTGTCTTGTGAGAGGATCAGCCTGATAATCTTTGTAATATTAAAAACGCACTCATTATTCTGGAGCAGGAAGATGTGGCCTGAAACACGCTTACTACTGAGCAACTGATTCCCAATTCAAATAATAAAAAAAAAGCTCCCTGCAGTCTTTCCTAATGTGAAAAAAACTGTTTTGAAAGCTGCTCAGTGTTTTCAGTGTATGTCCTCATTAGCATTCTTTTGCACTCCTTAAGCTGTGGGTCATTAAAACACCTGACGGTAAATCCAACAGCACATTGTGTTCTTTAATGCATTTAAATGAATAAATTGCCGCAATTAAACATAAACACAAGTTCGACTTCAGCCCCGGGAGCTGCGAGCCATATTTCATGCTACATTCATCTATTCGGCGAACAGAAAATAGATAGCGTATTACCATGTGTGACCATATTGGTCTCAGCAGCACACACTTACCTCCGTGTGCTTCGTCTCATCTCAATAACAGAGTGTATGTTTCAAATACATCTAGCTGTTTGCTCAGATATCTAGTGTGATGAGGTATTAAATGCTATAATAGGAAGACAAAATCAAAAATATCTGCTTTTCTAAGAAAGAATATACATTGATACAAACCTGATAGAAGTATAGCAGTAACGTTTTTACTTAAAGGGGACATATCATCCTCATTTTCAGGTTCATATACTTGTATTTTGGGTTTCTACTAGAACATGTTTACATGCTTTAATGTTTAAAAAAAACACATTATTTTTCTCCTACTGTCTGTCTGAATATACAGCCCAGTCGCACAGCAGTTCATGAAATAGTCACAAAATGTAATGTATTGATTTGTGCACATAAACAACACATTTTTTCATGATGGTCAGCACAAAATCAATTTGTATGTAATCGATGTAATTGTGAAACAGGATGTAAACACAGGACTTCTGCCCAGGAGACTGATATCCGTGTCCTGCGTGAAACCACAAAGTTGATTTGCTCCCGTATTTAAGTTACAGCACTTCCGGAGTTATTTTAACCCAAACCACCATCTTGTCCAAAAGCAGACTAAGTAGTTTTTGTCATGTAACTTCTGTACTGAAGGTACGCCACTTACGATGTTATTTTAACCCAATCCACAATCTTTTCCTAAACCTAACTAAGTAGTTTTATTTTGAAAAAGACTGGAGCGCAAATTGACACGTGTGTCACATGTTGCTGGACATTCGTAGGAAAACGCACAAAAATACGTTGTTGAAAGTCGCGCTCAGCGTCACAAAAAAAAAAAAAGGGAAATTTGTGTCAATGTACATGAATCCGATAGATTCAATTTTGTGACTATTTCACGAACTGCCGTGAGACTGTGTTGGAATATACCTGTATTCACCCTCTGTCTGAAACGCTTCGTTTTAGCACCTGTCTCTTTAAGAAGAAAAAGTCCAGTCTGTTCTCAAGCTGTGGGTAATATAGTCTAATGAGCTGCATGTGACATAGGAAGGGGAGCCAAATATGAACGGCTTGTTGAATCATATTTTCTGATCTAGTCAGCCTACAAAAAACTGACTAGGTTGACTTATTTCACAGTTTGTGGGTTGGTAGACACTCCAGATACCTCAATGTATGAGCACAAGCACAGAAAAAGTGCATGATATGTCCCCTTTAAAGCCCTGCTCCTGTCATCTCAGGATCACTCTTTGTGGTTATGTATGGCTATGCAAAATATTGTTATTTGGCACCTTTGTTGTGGTGATATTCATAAAGAAGTGAGTGTACACCTCTGTTTCAAATATATCTCTCTGTTTTCTTTAGGGAAACAATATAATAGTAGTGATTTATGACACAATAAACTACACAGAAAAAGACTAAATAGGGGTTTATAATCATTGTCTATGGAGGTAGATAGCCTATCAGAATAGTCAGCAAGCATAATACTTTAAACTAACTCATTTCCACTTTTGCATACATAAGTATACCAAAACATACCGTAAATCATTCCTCCTCGCCGTTCCTTGATGACAACCGATTGTGTTCAATCCCCTCTTTTCTTCTTTATTAAAAGAGCGCGGTAGAGGTCCAACCTGACAGCAGACCAATCTCTAAAGCCTCCATATAACACCCTCCCCTGCCACCTCCTGCCCCTAAATTAAGATTAATTACACAACAGGCCAATATGCTGAAATGGGAAATTATATGCTCCCAGGAACAGGGCTCTATAGATGCTCTGTCTCAGTTAGTGGAACAGCTTTTAGATTGCACTCACATATCCTTATGCTGAGCACAGCAGACGTGGGATTGACTGTCTCGCTGTATTCTGTGGGCTTGATAATACCTGGCAGAGGGGTCTCAGGATATGATGACACTGATTAAAGTCGCTTTTATTGCATGTCAGGTGGGGTTGAATTCTTCTTATCTTTCTAATCAGTCGTTACGCGCAGTGAGACAATACAGCACACCCCTGTGTGATGTGATGCGTATCTGGGAGTCTAACAGGCCCCATGCAGTACAGTGTGTGCTGATATGACTGACAGCATTTTAAATCCATTGTGGGAGTCTTTTAAATCAAAATCTGTTTATTTGCTGTTGGTGAAAAGATGCACCACTTGGATGTTTTGTCAGCCAGCAATAGAGGAAAGTATTTATTCACAAGTTTTACATTTTAAAGGTGCAGTGTGTAGGATTTGGCCGAATCTAGCGGGGAGGTTGCAGATTGCAACTGAAACTCATCCCGTGTGCCAAGCGTGTAAGAGAACTTACGTTGACCGACGCAAAAATCCAAATGGCTAGAGTCAGTGTTTGGTTTGTCCATTCTGGGCTGCTGTAGAAACATGGTGGTGCAACATGGCGGACTCCGTTAAGAGGACCCGCTCCCTATGTAAATACAAACAGCTCATTCTAAGGTAACGAAAACACGATTCTTATTTTCAGGTGATTATACACTAATGAAAACATACTTATTAATATTAAATTAGGTGGACCTCCGGGTCTGAGAAGTGAAGCCAATGCGGAATTTCTGGAATAGCCAGCAGGGGGCGACTCCTCTGGTTGCAAAAAGAAGTCAGATTGTATAGAAGTCTATGAGAAAATGACCCTGCTTCTCACTTGATTTATTACCTCAGTAAACATTGTAAAACATGAGTTTATGGTCTCAATCGCTAGTTTCAAGTCTTCTTCAATACAGCATGATGTTCATTTAGTAAATTATGGTCTCATTTAGAGTCAAATAAGAGTGGCGTAAGCCGGGTGTAAGATAGGGCCCCATATCATTAATCTGTCTCTTTGGACCTCTGCCATTCTTTATTTATAATTTAAAAAAAAACACACCATTTAAACTGAGTTACCAGTTTGTTAGGTACACCAGTGGACTGTAACTCCTATCTTTGTAAAGCTTATTATGCCCATGTTTCATTGACTTTGTAAGAGAGGCGTTGGTTTGCTGTATCTTTATCAAAATGAATTTCAAAATTTTTGTTCTATATATATATATATATATACTCAAAATAAACTTTTAGTTTCATATATTTAATTTAATAAAGGCAGTCCTTAACTTCCACTGAAGAGTTTGTAATGTTGCTAAAGTTAATTAAATGCCAAGCAGAGTCAGATGTGTGTGTGTGTTTGTGTGTTTTTAAAGTGGGTAGATGGTGATATCAAATCAATCACTCCTCTTCCAGCCCCCGCCCTGACAGACGGCGTTATCAGGACCTGCGTGGCTAAAAGACAGGCGGGTACTTGTGATCCTTGATTGCCTTCAACTTTGTGACAAAACTTGCTAAACAGAAATGGCTTGTTACAACACAAAAAAAAAGAGAGCGAGGGAAAGATAAGACCGTCCTTGACATTATCTCGTAAAATCATCTCTTTTTGTTGACGGCTCTTATAATCACTTTCCCCGTTTTTTCTCAGATCTGGAATTAAGTATTACAAAGACACACACGAAAATAAACCTTGTATTGAGATGGATATCACATCGCATTACGCTTAACTTAATACCAAACACCTGCGCTCTTCACTGTCGGCTGAATAACAAAACTTTCCCGACTGCTGAGCAGCAGCCGTGCATCTATTACGGCCGCGGCAAGGCCGGGGTGTAGCGGTGCATCTGCCTGTGTTAATCCCAATCACATTGAGCCTCACTGTGTGTGTGTGTGTGAGAGATATTCTGTCAGGAGCTTGTTAATGTGCCAGCTGGTTACTGTCTCCACACCTTCCCAGCATTCATGGCTGCATGCAAATCAGACTGTCAGTGGAACCAAAAGATCTCCAGCTACAAAACAAGTGGCTTGAAATGAGCGAATGTTTTGGAGCAAAGTGGAGTTAAGCTCCTGTGAGGTGTACCTTGAAGGTGAACTGTTCATTGAAGACGGGATTGAGGGTCTTCCTGTGGACTTTGGTCTCAAACTTCTTCTTCTTGTCAGGCAGCAGGTAGACCTTCACGTATGGGTCAGATGTGCCACCCATGTCCATAGCAGGCAGCTCCGCGGCCTGGATGATCCCCACCATGAGCTAAAAGAGGAACACGAAGGGTGAAAAAGTGAGAGACGGCCCGTCAAGACTGTCCACTAATCCAAATTATCATAACTTTCACCTTCATCCCACCAACATCCTCACAGAGAAAGCATAAAGAAATGTCACTCTTAATCTTAAAGACCTCGAGGGACACTGGATTTTTCTTGTCTTTTGATATCACTGGCAATCAATCTTTCATAATGGTGGCTTAAAGATGATTCAGTGTCATTTTTCTGGGATATGGCAGCAATATTAGAAGGTTAATTCTGCAGAGCCTGACAGCGGCTGACGAGTTGGTAAAGGTCAGGATGTGTCAGAGCAGGAATGAGAGGACTGTTTCTCTTCACATAAGGCGGATAATTGATAACCACAATGGGGTGCCGGAGAGGCTGATTGACCTGCCAGTCAGGGTCTCTACTCACAGGCCTCTCAGGAGGCCCAGCTAGTCAGTCAATCAACTTCCTATCAGGCAGCCATCAAGCAGCAATCTGGAGGCTGACCAGGGCACTCGGCCATGGAGCTCTACAGCTGTCGGGAGCTGCATCAGTTTACTGGGTGGCGTTACCGGTGACACAGTTGTAAATACTATGGTAGGAAACAATGATGATTGACTCCGGTTGGTAATCGCTGTAAGGCAAATAACCAACAATATGAAGGGACATCAGTGTTACAGACAGAAAATCATAGATTTATATGCTTTTCGTTTTTCTTACAGAGCAAAGGTAGGACTTTGAAATGCTTCAGAAACTCTCAACAGCAGAGCTGCTCTGAAAACTATTCAAAAGGAAAAGGCAAGGAGGTATGCGGAGGTAAATAAACCAATGATGAAAATATGTCAGTAAATATCCCACTTGTGAATTTTTTGAACTCTTTTACGTGTCTTAAAAAAGGCGGTTGCTAACAAGTGGTTAAATGAGACTACTAAACCTCGTCACACCGAACACTCTGCCTTTAGCTCAGTGATGGTGACATGAACATGCGACTGTGGTGTAGTTTGTTTATAGCGTTATGGCCAAAAACAGTGACACACGGTGACCTTGACCTTTGACCACCAAAATGAAATCAGTTCATCCTCAAGTCAAAGTGGACGTTTGTGCCAGATAAGATGAAATTCCCTGCAGGCGTTCCTGAGATATCACGAGAATGAGACGGACAGACGGATGGACGGAGGTACAACCCGAAAACTTTATGCCTCCTGCCGTGGCTTTCGCCGGCTCAGAGACATTAAAAACTTCGGCTATTTGCTTCCACATATTAATGTTTAATTTGACTAATGATTATATCTGCCTTCAGAGCAGCTCTTCCCTGACATTTCTTTTGTTTACATAACCAAATGAACCTTACGTGACCCTGTTCTTAATCTCCGTGTTTGAGTATCAACACCCCGACTACCCAGTTTCATTGCTGCCATTAAAGACATGGCACAGGTTAATGTTACCATCTCCCATATTATACTGATCTGCATTTGGATGGTGGTGAGATTCCAGCAGGGAAAGGTCTTCATGAGATGGAGTATACCACACACACGTTCACTGTATTCACACACAAACATCACACATGACAATAGTGGACACGACACGAGGACATCATGGAAAGTATGGAGTATCCTCGATTAATCAACTGCTCCCCAGGTTATGCACAACATTTTCTTGACGTTACCTTGAAAACGCACTGCAATGAGATTCTGTCATGATTTAAATGCACCACTTTGACATAAATATAACTCCTGTGATTGCACATCTGCGTGAAGCTCATCGGGATCACTCACTGCGAAATAGTTACACACCTCAGAGGGTAAATAAAAGACGTGCGATTATTCGAGCTGTCATTTACCTGAACTTAAATATATGCGTGTTTTGAACTGCAGTGCTGTCAAGTGGCACTTGGAATTTGAGCGTAGCGATTCATCCGTGCATGCTGTCCTTCTGATTTCCACCCATCCATCAGCAGTCAGAGGCAGACACAGTATGTCACACCATCTTTACTGGGAGAGCCACTGGTGCTTCAGAAGAGCGGGACGTGGTTGGAAATGTTGATGTGTCGTATCTTTCCTCATGCTATAAGACACTACGGCTGACGCTCACAACACCAACTAAAGACAGGTTTTCCCAGAAAACCAAGCAGAAAGCACTCCTGAAAGTAAAATTATGCTTAAACCATATCTTCTTTTCTCAAATTTAATTCAGTCCCCAACTGTGATTCTACTGAGCTTTTGGTAAATTCACTTATACCTCCTAATTTTCTCAAAATTGGGTTTAGTGAAAGACTTTTTGAAAGCCGTCTTAAATTACAATAACCAAGTAATATGGTGTTATGTGGTAATTTTCCAGCTGCTACCTTTTGATTTAAACTGTTTTATTTCTTGCATGCACGTTGAGTAGTTTATATTTCATAGCCAGATCTTTTTACATCAACTAAATTATCAATTCTTTTCTCAATTAATCATTTATCCTATAAAATGTGTCACAAAAATTGAGAAAAAACATCCCACATCCTGAGTGAGCCCATGGTGACGTCTTCAATCTACTTGTTTTGTCTGCCAAACAGAGAAAAAGAGAAAATGGACTCCTTATATGTGCCCATAAGGCCATATAACCCATTACAAATATCACTGGAGGACAGAAGTGTAATGTGAAAACCTTATTTTTGCCTGACATGTCAATAGAAATAAAGTCATCATCACGTTTAAGAAACTTCTAACTTAGACTACTTGGCATTTTTGCTTTTCAATATATGAAAATCTGATTGAATTTTGTCAAATTCCCACTTGGGATGCCATCCTCTGCTGAATACTCCACACTAAATGACTTATGATCATATATGTAAAAACGTTTTTGTGCAATTGAGAACGTTTTATAGAATTTTACTGTTTCCATACAGCTTTTCTAATGCTTCAAAATGTGCATACAAATATGTCAATAAAAACATGGTTAGTGTCTCCTTTCACATCACCACTCTGTAGACGCTTTGAGTGTGTTCCGCCATCTAGCGGCGCCGCCATTGCTGTGTTGTCAAGTCGTGGTGACTCTACTCTTTGCAAACAGTATTAGCTGGTGACTTTCAGCTGAATGCTTCCGTGGTTGCTTGTGGTAACTTACATAAATGGTTGGAGTAGATAATAAACACAGATGAGTCTGTATTTCAAATTGATTAAAGTAAAACTTAAGGCTTTTACGAGGACGCAGCTGCTGTCGCTACGAGCGACCACGACGTATTCGGCTGACAGTCAACAGTTAACACGGTTAGCAGGTACTGTACGTGTTCTGTTTGTGATAGCGACCACATGATGTTTACTCTGTGGTTGCTAGGTTGTCCTATAGTTAGAGCAACTAATGCTATATTTCACAATAACGCAACAGTTAGTCGATTGAGTTAATTTATTATGTGGGACCACCTCAGCATCTAGACAGTGCCTTTAGCCCACTAATGTTAGCTACGCTATGTTAAGCAGTGTTTAACTTAGCCGACGTTGCTTGTTTCACCATGCTAGATTAACGTAAGGCAGCTAAGAACTGCTCAGGTTCTTCCTGAACTCCTGGAGACCGTTGTCATAAGTAACGTTACATAGAAAGTAAAGGTAAAAGTAGAAAATCGTACACCTCTTAGGACAACTTGCAGCCAAACGCGCATGTATTGTGGCAACTTTGTGTATAGTTCTAATCAAATAACTGACTATTTCAGCACTAATTATAACACCTGGCTTTTGACCATCATCACACCTTTGAGACTAAAACTAAATAAACAAAATAAGCAGCTGTGTCTGTGTGTTTGCACATCTGTGTGTGTGTTTGTGTTTAACTGAGGACTCGGGGCCCTGTCACAGCAGAGGGCTGCTGGTATTAACCCTCTCTGTTTGTGTGTTACTCTCCGGTCCAGTAAGCAGCACGCTGACCAGAATGGGTACAGGATGGTGATTCAGCCCTTGGCAGCTCATCTTGGATGGCTTTGTCCCGAATGCATCATGGCTTTGCTGTGACCACTTCACACACATACACACATATACACACTTCCAAAGAAGACCAATAGTCCTTTTCCTGATTTACTGAAGCAGCTTTTATGTTTTAGTTCAGAAATGAACTGTCTGAAATATATAACTTGAATGTTTCACATACTCTTGACTGGACAGAATGCAATATGCCCGGTCTTGACCCGCAAAAAGAGCAATGAACATGGTAATGATGTTGAAAGTAGGAATGACATTATAATTCTCCTCCTGCTGTGCTGAGGGGGCTCTTTGTGGTTCATTTGCCGGATGTAGCCGCATCGTCGCTCCCTGAGTGATTTGGATCTTTTACAAAACCTTTTGTCTCATTAGTGTATAAACCCGGAGTCATCAACACCAGGGGAAGCAGCCATTTGTGGTGGTTAACAGACAGAAACAAAGCCGGGACTCTTTGCCACGAGGACCTGACATTAATCTGCACGTCTCCTTACGCTCAGCCTGATCTGGCCTCAGTCTCTGTACTCGCAGTGTTTCCTCCTTTTACTTGGCAGGGAGGAACATTTAGCGACACATCTCTTAGGCCATCAAGGGAAAATCTCTTTTGCAATCCCTATAATATATTATGTAATAGTGCTTACGGCAGAATGTTAAACGAGGCGTGCTTTCTAATTCAAGACAAATATATGTGTGTAGTTTTGTTACAGTTTCACCAAAAGTTTCCAGAGATCCACAAGCACCTCTACTTGAACAGGCCTATAGACGAGGTCAGACAACACGTTGAGTATTTTATATCAAGCATACTCTGGCCTTAAGTCGTGTGCTGTAGAATCGTCCAATATGACCGTGATTTCTAGGGACACTGGGTTCCAACAATGAAATTTCATCTTGTCAAACAGCAAGGGAAACGCTGAAAAGTACCGCCCTCATGCTTCAGCGGTGATCGAATGTCATCCTTGACTGCAAATTATCCCAAGACCAGACAATCACTGTTCTCTGTAATGTCCTCTCTTTAACTGCTATTCAGTAATAATGGAAATTTCACACACAGCCTCCTACTTTATAAAGAAACCTGCAGCCGAAAAGCATTAAACCAATCACCTGTGTCAGTTCTCCTCCAGCAGCTCTGCGGTGCTCACATTGATCGCATGGGCGTCAAAGCCCGAGGATGAAAAATAAACATTTCCTGAAGGCCACGGCGCCTCTGGACCGTGTCCGTCGCTGAGCTGAAAGTGGGTCAGATCAACGGCTGCCTCCTCGGGTTTTTGGCTCTGTCTGTTGTGAGCTTTTTTAACTTCGGATCGGCAATGATCCGTGCGCGGCAGCAGCGGCGGCGGCGGCTTCTCCCAGGTCACTGTCACAAAGTGTGAAAACTGTCATCCATTCATTACACTGTGGAGCTTATTACCAATGTAATCAAGAACCTCATAGAGAGACCTGTCACTGCCTCCCACTACATGACAGATCCCTCTGTGAAATGTAATAGTGTCCATATAATATCCCTTTTTATGCAATGACTCAATACTTTGTCATTTTGTTCCTCTAAAAGAAATACACTGAATACTAATGCTGAATTGTATTAACCTCATTATTGACTCTACAATCTGTGCATTTATGAATATTTCACAGGTGAAGTGCTAAAAAATGACTCATTACTGAAGAGGGGGAAAAAAAAATTGCATAAGAACATTTTTGTGCCGATCAAAGTTTTTTTGTTGTGTAGATAAGGTAGATGTACCTACGCCAGTGTGTATAGGAGCAGTGTTGCTGTCTAATCTCTGGCTGTCAGTTCTGTTTATAATGGGGAGTTAGCTAGCCCGGTGAGGGACAGCGCTGTGTTCACGCACCGTGTCTATTATCTGTCACACAACATCTGGCAGCCGGGAAGTTGATGCGCTTCCTCATTCTGCTTTTTTAAAACTCAGCCCGCTGGAAAAAATAAAGCAGATGGGTATCTGCCGGGTCTGTTTTCAATGAAGTAGAAAGAAAGAAGCAAATTTCAGAGGCGAGCTAAATCCCAATAGTGTTCTGTATCTTTTACAAGGCTCAGTAGCGACTGCACAAACTCGACCACCGTGATACATATCCCTGTGAGATTGCCGTCAAGCTTCAGCGACCAAACAGCAGCGGTTAACGTAACAAAAAGAAAATGTTGTGCTAAACCTAGGGTTGGGTCCTGTTTAATCTCTGGAGAGATGAAAAGTTGGACCCCCTCAGAAGTTGGGTGTGACCATACTTACGAAGGAGGACCTTTCGCAACAACGACACACACAGAGAGATTCGGAGAACAGAGCCTTACCGTATTCTCGGTGAAATTGTAATCCAGGGAGTATTGTAATTTGCCCAGTTTCTGGTCCTCCTTGGGCTCTGCCTCTTTCTCCGTTTCAGTCAGCCCTGTCTCCGCATCCTCCTCATCCTTCAAGGCCTGAAGGAGACACCCACCAAGAGTCAGTGTCGCCTGTTTGTCGCTGGCGCTAGCACCCAGCCAGCCGGTCCCCGCCCAGGTCCTGCCAGCGGACCTACTCCTGTAAAAGCTGTCACTTGTTTTATGGTGGAGGGGGAAAACGGGGGGGAGGGGAAGCAAGCACTAAAACACCATAGCAGTTAACACCAGGACATGCTCTGTGATGCACTAAAGCCCCGGGACTGGTCCCCTGATGATGCTTTCCTATCAATCTCTGGGTGTTTCTGTCTAAAGGGAGGAAAGATCAAATGATGTCGCCAGAGACGAAGAGCAACGGGCAGGCATTAGAGGAAGAAGAGGAGGAGAGTAGAGAGAAATAGGCCCTGTTCACACCTGGTATTAAGATGAGCCCTGAGTGATCCGATCACAAGCGGACAGCTTTAAGTACGTCGGTTCACACCTGGCATTAGAATGTGTCTCCACATGCGTCTTGAGTGACCTCTTGGGATCCGATCTCACTTCCCCGCTCTGTATGCAACTAAACACGTAGTAAACACACGGCTAATACAGCAGACGTGATCTAATATTACATGACTGTCAGTAATGTCTTACATATTCGCGAATCTGGGTATATTTTCATCAAAATAAAAGGTTAATATACCGGCGGTCCACGGGTTTGTCTTTCTTTGTGGCCATATGTGGCTCAGACAGCCTCTGAATGTGGTCTGAGCGATCGGACCTCAATGCGTCTTGAGTGCGTTCACACCTGTACTCACAGCTGTCCACTTGTGATCAGATCACTGAGGACGCGTGTTAATACCAGGTCTGAACAGGGTCATAATAGAGAGAGGACAGGAAGAAGGAGAGAGAAAGAGATGCTTCCGGAAAAGATCAAGACAATTCCCTTGATGTTATTTCAGGCAGATCAAGTCTCTGGCAAGAACACATATCAACTGGGAAGAGTCTGAAGTGGCAGAGAGTGAGGAGTGAAGTTGCCCTTTCGCTAGCCTGGCACTGAGGTAAGGGGTAGCAGGTGGTGGGGGGGGGGCAGAGGAGGGGTTTGTTATAAGACCAACATGCGATTGAAGAGGCAAAGACTAGCTCTCAAGGTCATTCATTCAGCGTCAAAGGTTGCCTTCCAAGATGTCTCTTTTCATGCAGAGCATTCTCTGTCGTTCAAACCAGTGCTCTCGTGTGATTCCCCCATTCCCCAAGTCTGCTTACGCCCTCAAGACACACAGTCGCATTGTCATCATAACCCTTAAAGCTGTTATGTTATCCCCTACATCGATGGGTAGCTAGAAGCGTCATGCCAGCAGTGGGTGGGTAGGTGTTGGTAACAGGGTTGTAATGTACATCGGGGGCCTGCTCCTATTAGATTGTCAAGTTGTGAAAGCAAAAAGGCTGAACAACACTGATTGGTTTTGAAATGTTTCCGCTGAGCCACTTTGGTCTCCGCCTTTTGGGAGCAAATCCAAATTGTTTCTTTGATATGACATAAAAAAAAAAAAAAGAAAAAAAGTGGAGCAGGTAAAATGATTGAGGAAATAAAAATGCCCTAATTTATCAAACGTGTGAATGATTTTATAATCCAATTTGTACCGCATCTGTGCTCCGGGAATGGTACGGTAGATCTGTTTCACCTGGGTTTTGACAGATGTGGATGCAAATCCGACCGTACGTCAAAAGCTTCCTTTTCATCGGCAGTTTCAAAAAGAGCGTTTACTTGTAGAGCCTCTCAATCATTCTATGTTTGCTCGCCGCCACTCGTTTGAAATGTAAATTCAAAAAAGGCAGGAGACTTTAGCTTGGCACAAAAAAATCAGCATGGTTCAACCTTGTCGATGCGCACCCAGTGTTTTTCTTTCATACATATATATGTGCATATGCAGGTTGTACACACATATATACAGCAGATATACATGTACTGTATGCATAGTTACATATATTTGGTTCTATGGGAGTACGTTGTTTTCAAGAGGCTATAAAAAAAAAAAACATCAGAGCAGCAGGCTTAAGAAGATCCAACAGCAATTTTGGAACCTACCGCCAGTGACCATCCCGAACAGTCATCAGACACAACACAGATAAGGAGGACATAGAAGGAAGAAACACAAATTAAAACAACCACACACAGGAGTTAACACACCAGAGTCTGGGCTCACCAGGAGAAATGACCGCTTGCCTCGGAAGTGGCAGATTCACCGAACTCAGGGACTAGCTATTAGGGCGACTTTTATTTTGATTAATGGCTATTCGAAAATAAAAATTGGATGGTTCTAAGGCAGAATATTGGAAATTAATGGGAGATCTAACAAGCACAAGTGATGTGCAGCTATTTGATTGACCGTGCTGGGTTGTTACATAAGAAAGTAGATGAGTCTTTAACATTTAAATGTTAATTTCTTCTACAATAATTAAGTCTTAAAACAGTGTCAGTGGTTTCTGTCTATGATCCGCCTCTGATAGCAGAGGTGTTGCAGCAAATTAAACACACTTTGTACATGATTCCACCGAGGACGGCGGTATAATGACGCTCCGCCGGTGCAATTAGTGTGCTAACTCCACTTCAAGTGTCACTGGTTTCACTGCTTCTCGTTCTGTACTGTAGTGAAAGGTAGGGTTTAATTACACCCCCCCCACCCCCCCTCCCATTTGTTTATCGTTTGGTGATGTCATTTCTCTGGGTGGATACCACTTCATTACACGGCAAACGTTACTCACACTCTTCAACATGTGAGCGGGTCCTCATATGACAAAAAAGGAACACTCACAGGAACGAAAAGTAGGAGAAAAAAAGAGAGATTGAAACACTCTCTTCAATCTGAAGCCATTTAAATGGCTTCCATTAACTCTCCTGTAATTAGACTGGATTCTTTTCTTTAATTAACGTGATGAAATATCATAGTAAGTAATACTGTATGCATCTCTATAATACATAAGACATATAAATACATACGGTACAGCAGTGGTGGAATGTAACTAAGTACATTTACTTAAGTACTGTACTTAAGTACAATTATGAGGTATTTTACTTGAGTATTTATAATTTACTTTATACTTTTACTCTACTCCATTTTGAAAGCAAATTACTTTACTTTGCTTAATTTGCAGATTCATATTATTAATAAGAAATCAAATAAATAAATCAACTAATACATTATGATGGATTGACAATATATAAAGTAGAGATGGATCGATACCCCTTTTTAATGACCGATACCAATCCGATACCGTCTTTTTTCCTCTCTTAAACAACTAAGTTTAATAAATTTAATAAGTATAGTTACTTTGCAGATTCGGGTTATGCAGAAACAGATTATGTATTATTATAGATTAAACTACCAGCAGTATATAAGTCATTAAAATGACACACTGCAACATTAAAGTAATGAACACATTAATGCATCAATTAGAATACAATAATTTAAGATATATTATTCTGCATAATGAGTACTTTTACTTTTGGTACTTTAAGTATATGTTGATGCTAATACTTATATACCTTTACTTGAGTAGCCTCATATTTTGAATGCAGAACTTTTACTTGTAGTTAGTATTTTACACTGTAGTATTATACAATTTTTGTCCTCCGATATCCGATCCCAGTATCAATAATATAAAATATATTATTCTGAAATGGGACATTCTGCATAATGAGTACTTTTACTTTTGATACTTTAAGTAAACTTTGATGCTAATACTTTTGTACTTTTACTTAGAGTAATAGTAGTAGTAAGACTTTGAACGCAGGACTTTTACTTGTAACAAACTATTTTTACACTGTAGTATTGCTACTTTTACTTATGGAAAATGTACTCCTTCCACCACTGCAGTACAGTAGCCATTGCATAAAAAAAAATGAGGGATTGTTTTTGATCGCCATATTTGCAGCGACATTATTGTCATACTGATGGTGAAAACGCGACTTAATGTGTTGACGGAGTTGCTGCAAATGTGATCAATCAAATCTGTCATGATACAGCATTAGAAGCACTAAAATAAAGTATGTCGAACAAGGCAAAAAAATGTAAAAACACTAAACATTATTGGATATATTTCTAGACAAATCATTTTTAACTTCTAGTGTAACGTCATGCACAGAGGAGCCACCAAAAAAAAACATGTTTTGGCAGATATTAAGGGATGTGTTTCTGGATATTAAGCAACAAAAGTTCAAAGTCTTTACCTCGGTTTTGGCTCCATCTTTGACGTCCATCATGTTGATGGCATTTTTGCCCTTGTCTTTGCCCTTCTTTTTGTTTTTCTTCTTGAATATCCATTTTTTGCAGACGCAGAAGCAGCACGCTAACACCAGAATGATCGCCACGAAGGCGATAGAGACGATGGCCCATGACGGCACTGGAGAGAGAGAGAGAGAGAAACAGGAGAAAGTTTGGGTTAAAGTTCTGGGAGAAATAAAACATCGCTGTGTCTTGCAGAGAAGAAAACAACATGTCAGTGAACTGGGCCAAAGTAGCATTTGAAGTTCCAGAAAGTAGTGATTACACCAACTGACTGAGGTGAGATAAATGTGTGTGTCTGCAGAGTTGGCACGCCGGATCAGCACCCAAGCCAGCGGCCGGGTCCATCAGGAAGTGGCAGACTCTTAACGATCGGTCCTGACTAGCAGGACAAGACCCGGACTGAACAGCTTCGGCCAATTTAGTGGAAGTAACAGATGTTGGCATTTTCCACTTGCCATTTAAACAAAAGATTCTCAGACAGCTGACACTTTCACGGCTATCACCGGCAACACAGAACTTGCCGGGACCGAGAGCGGTGGTAATTTTGCAGGGTGGGCTTGAGAGGCATTAGCGGCGGTGCGACCATGACGAGCCAATGATGCAGTAAAATCAAACAGATTCACGGGGGTTTGACACACATTGTTCACACGCTCTCTGCTCCCACATTACCTTTAAAAAACAGTATGATATGAGTCCTTTGTGCTGAGATTTAAGGCTTAACTTTAACTACAGTTTTAGACAAAAACCTTTCTGAGAGGCAGAACTGCTCCTCATACAAAAAAGCCTAATCTCAGTGGTTAAATTAAACCTGAACATTTAGAGTTCAGTCCAGGACAAAAGCAAGAGTGTCATTCATTTAAAGTTTTGTCGTGTCCTTGTCAAAACATTTCTTTTAAGACCTCCAGGTGAGCCATATTGTTTTTGTGTGAAGAGAACTGAGTTACTGTGTTATATCCTTAAGGCTAAGTTTCGGATTTAGGAGTTTTTTAACCTTCCAGACAGCGTAGGAATCTACTAAGAGTCTTGAAACTAAAAATGTCTTCTTTTACTTTAGACAATGCCACTATATTGTGGTGTGTTTATGCCAAGGGCCATCTCTCCCTTGATATGGTGCGTTCAGTTGCTGGCGGGAAAGTGGGAGAGACGTATTCGTCAATCTATGATGTGTTTTCCACTTCAGTTATGTTTGAACACAAAGTCTTTTAACTTCATCACAGCAGTCAACTTTGGGTTGTTATTCACCAGAATAGTAACCGCCCTATTCTCTAACTTCATATCGAGCATGTTCTTCAGTGTGGTAACTTAACACAACCTAATTAAAGGAATACTTCATCCATAAAATGACCATTTGTATATCAATTACTCACCCCGTGCTACCTTGAATTCCTGAAGAAAACTTTGTTTTTCTTGCATGCCTCCACCGTGAACAAAGAATCAAAACGTCTTGATGAATTGAAGTAAATGGGGGCAGCGTTTAACGACAGCAAAACTATGTCAAAACATTTACTTCAATTCATCAAGACTTTTCTCCTTTTTTTGATTCTTTTGATTTGTTTTAACGTCACTAATTTCTTAAACGCATTAACGCATCTTGCGATTTTTTGTTTTGTAGCGGGCTCAGTTCTAATGCTACAGTGAAGATACTGACATCACATGAAACTAGAAAACGTATTATCTCTTATAGTATTAAATACTTGACAAATCTCCCTTTAAGGTACATTTTGAACAGATAAAAAATGTGTGATTAATCGCGATTAACTATGGATAATCATGCAATTAATCGCAATTAAATATTTTAATCGATTGACACAGCCCTAATTTTAAGACCTTGCAAGACCTGGAGATACGCTGCTCAGTTACGTTTTCATGATTAAAAGATGCATATGAGTTGTTGTTGTTGTTTCCTCCACCATATGTTGTTGCTCTACTGTGTGGACCTGACTGGAGAAATTGGACAACCAGCAGTCAACTCTATCACCTACAGACTGTCAGACACTCAGCTCAACAACACAGTGACGGCTCTAACAGCCTGCTGCACACACAGTGACACCTATCTCCACTACGGTATAGGCACTCAGCAGACAGCTAGTGCTCCCTGGTGCATTCACACGGCTACAGTATACACCACACACACACACACACACGCTTTCACACAACGATGGAAAGAGAAGTGGGTTGCTTTAAGTAGCGTAGAGACGGCATAAAGTCCAGATGGGCTGAAAATAATGAGAGAGCTCGCAACAGACTTCTCCCTTCAGCAGTCATAATAGTTGCTCCTTTATTCTACTCAGCAGACACCAAACACCTGGCAGCCCACCCCTCATTTTAATAGAGAGGAATAACAGACAAATGAGCCAATTTTAGGAGCATGTTTTTGGTTTTGTCTGCGCCTGCTACTCTCAAAGGTAAAGGGGTTACTCCCGACTGAAGCAATTTTACGGAAGCCCTGAGAGGCAAGTGAGAAAAAAAAATTCTGGTGATCCATTTTCTACGTCTGATCTAAATTGTTTTCTCTCCTGTGTTTATGACTGGTGAAAAAAAGCTTTTTGCCAGGTAACAAAAAAAGTTTTGTCAGGATTTGTTTTCTAAGCAACTTTTCAAATCAGGATTTGTCAGATTTTTGTGTTTGTTGTTTGTTGTAATACTCATTTTGGTTACAAGAGGCTGAAGTGCACCACTACCCCATGTTCTAAATGGGATTAAAAGCCATCATGTTTTATTACAGGTGAGTTTTAATTTACAAAACACATTATTGGTTCTCAAATGAAACTTGTGAGTTCGTGTTTACAACATGAGAAGTCGTGTACACGGTATGCTTGACGTTCAAGTGGTTAAGTTGCGAGAACACCGCTGCTAAGCAACGGCAATATTAGCGTTACTGTCAGCATCTAGAAGCCACAGAAGCTAACAATTAAGCAAGCTAGCAAGTGGTAACATAATACAGTAAATACAAAGGCATAATGACAGAGGAAAAAGATGAGGCCGTTGGGAATATCAACATTTTCCTCAGACCTATTATGAAATTACAAATATACGACTAAATATACGACTAAAATTACATTATATTAACTTATTATGCGCTGAAAAATTTACTTCCATGGGCTCCGCCATTTCTGACAACGTCAACAAACACATCACAACTCGTGATCGGTGGACTCTTCTTGTGAACACGGTACCACGACCCCATTTGAAGGCACCAAAAATATGTACTTTGTGTTTAGACTGCATGGAGAAATGATGCTGGCAAAAAAAAAAAAAAAAAAAAATTGCCAAAAAATGTTTTCCCATCTGTTTCACAGATGAAAAAAAATTAGGAATTTAGAAAGAAAACAATTTTTTTTCATCTGTTTTTAAGTCATAAACACAGGAGAGAAAACAATTTAGATCAGACTTCACCCGATTTTTTTCTCACTAGCCTCTCAGGGCCTCCGTAAAATCTGAACTGCCACATCTGAAAAATATGCAATACTGATGAAACAAATATAAAATATCCATCTTCTTCTTGAGAATACAGTTCACATCATGGTTCATTTTAGGAAAGAGCCCAATGGTGGTTATATATATATCCAATAAACCAATAGATAAAATAAGTCCTTTGAAGACTTTATCTGAAAAACTCTAAAAAGACCCATCAAAACAGAAAAGTATATTACAGTCTATCACTCTGGGGTTTTGCTCGCCAGCATTCAGCTGTGGTTTCTTCACCGAGGTCCGAGAGGCGCGAGAGAGATAGAGAGAGAGAGAGAGAGAGAGAGGAGAAAAATCGATGCTCTGTTGACAAAATCAATAAGCACTCTCCTCCAAGGAAAAACAGTGAGTGATGCTCTAAAATAACTTAAGGATCCGCAGCTTTGGCCCGGAGCGGTGTGCTGATGGAGGTGACACTGGATGGGACTCGTTTACAATGAGCCATCCAAAACTGACAGCATTTCCTTTGAAACCCTGAAACTATACTGAGAACAAACTGTGTGGTCAGGCAGAGTTTGTTGGGTTCATACCTTTGAATCTAAGGTATAAACCATGAAGCTTAAGTACATACAAAGAGACTGAATTCCTTGTTGGGAATCTTGTTATTTAGAAGTCAAATGTTGAGTGTTAAAGGACAGTAAAAGTCTAATTATTGCACTTAGATTTTAAGTTTTCATACAGATTTGTGGTGCCACTAATGGCTTTATTAACGTTTAATGCATTACAGATCAGTTAAAAACCATTAATGAAAGTTAATTTGGGGTTGCGAGATTCTGAAAAATCCAGGGGACTGGTTGGATTGTTTGACTTCTGACCTCCTGAAAAAGTCTCACTTTAGCTTTGGACCAAATCTCCATTTATTAATGCCATTAATATTTAAAAGTAGAGACTAGAAGAGACTAAACTAGACATGAACGGTTTATTATGGTAAAAACCCATGCGAATGTATAAATGACGGTGTTTATCCTTTGGTTGTAATGTAGTTATGCATGTTGGTAATTTATAAATCCTTGTAAATGTTAATAAGTCATTATTAAATATATTTACACTCCAGATGCTGTGCAGATGTTTTCCAGAAGGTCAAAAGTCTACATCTCCATCTACAGCTGGAAAGTCCTGCTGACATATAAAAAGCGGGACGCCGGAGACCTCTAACCTTAGATAAAAAAACAACCATTTGTTTCTTTCTGAGCCTGCTGTGGCACATCTCAGCACTGGAACAGCTACTTAAACCTCGCACCTTAATGCAAACACAAGGTGAGGTAAGGAGACAGTCTTTTAATGGAAGTGTCGGAGATGTGACAGCTTCGTATTTCAAGCTGGCAAACCACAGCGATAAGCAATCACCTCTCTAAAGGAACTGAGATCTTTTCTTTTCACCCCAAAATAGAAGCTCTGATTAACAGAAATCAAAATAAATACACCGTAAACTCTCTCTTTCTTAACCCCTTAAATGCTCTACAGTCACTCTACACTAATTCTGGCATTTCATCAAAGCTCACGATGCCTGATGGAACGCCATTTATCCAGTTACAGTGGAAATCAATGCATGAACCCAGCCCCTTATCTTATTTATCAAGCGTGCGTCTTCCAGTGAAAGGCACTTCTGTGCTCCTTAATTAAAGAAACCTGAGTCCCAGAAAGCAATAAAAGCATCGCCTAATTAACTACATTGTGTGACTGTCTTTTCTAGAGAGAGAGAGAGAGAGAGAGAGAGAGCAAGAAAGTAAAGGAGTAGGGAGTATTGGCAGCATGCGCCACCCACTTCAACTCCCAGCACTTATCTCTTGTTCCGCCGAGCGACATGGCATGGAAAATGGAGTTTCTCTAATGGGCGGGTTGCGCATGATGAGATCCACGTTCGCTGTTCCTCAAGGCTCAAATCACTTTTCAGCACTTTCATTGAAATGGTATGGCACCAGAGCACTAAACAATGAGAAACCTTCAAAGTATTTTAGACACTTTGAGTGACATATACTGTACTATATTGTAGCCCTCCCTTCTACTGTCTGCCTGTGGACATTACACAGTTTTTGCTTCTATAGTGGGTCTAAAAGGATAGAAGGTATTGTAAAAGCCCTTTGTGGAAAATTTCAGATTTTTGACTATTACACAAAGTACCCAAGAGTGCATAGTTTGCACGAGGCAGTGTGTGGAATAAAGCACAGAAAATAATCCTCTCAATCCAACTCTAGTCTTTTGTCTAGATTCTTAAAATTGTTACACATCGGGGGAGTTTTTATTCGTGCGATTAATTCGCATGTTAATATATATTTTTTTAACTGTTGTTTTTGTCATGAGAACGCAAAAAAGCAACTGCCAAGGTTGATTTTTCTGAGCTTTCACACCACAAATAAAGGCATCAACCAATCACGTTGCGTAGAACGGACATATTCAATACGTACACTATATTGTACTACAACACGGAGGCTCTATAATCCGAGGGTATTACCATAAAGGTGCAGATTGAACTTTAAGGTTGGGGGTTCACAAAAAAGTAATCTAGATGGAATGTGATGTGTACAACGCAGAGAGGTCTAATGTATCGGGATGCGTGTGTAGCCTACATATTACAAGCGTAGGTGACAAAATCAGTTTGATTGCATTGTTTTCTATTGAAATGTCCGACTCCTAACTGGCCGCGAGTGACAAAAAACTGCGCAGCGTGCCGTTTTGAGCTGAACTTTTGTCAGACGCCCACTGTTTCTATTTATTCCTCTCGCTCACGTTGAAAGCACTGCAACCGATGAGGAGTGTTTTTCTGTTTAAAAAACACAGAAAGTCAGAAGATGGCAAGTACTACTCACCCATCCTTTAAGTGGTTACATCTCCAGTCTGACCGTATAGCTGATAGGTACGTTGGTTTGTTTACATGGCGTAACAGAAAGTGCATATTTAACACAGAGTGTCCGATGTTATAGCTATATGTAAATAGAACAACCACAAATCTATCTTGTTATCTTGTCGGTTTCTTATTCTGTCAATAAGGAGACACATCAGGGTTGATATTATTCATCATTATAATATATAAGATGCATTTCTAAGTTATGACCTACAACTTACAAATTTTTGAAGTCTCGGTATTTTAACATGGATATATAGGAACGGGAAGAGGAAGATCTTGTGATACAGTCAAAAGCTCCAGATTCAGCTACTGGATGGACCTTTTGGATCGTCTTGAGATTGAGATCAAGAAATGCAATAATTCATATTGACTGTGATCAGCATTAATATTGATGAATGCTTCAAATCCGTGTCATTAAGGTGGACGCCTGTAGCTATAAGATGTCTCTGTTCTGCCTCAACTCTCCTCTACATCCCTGGTAATGCAGAGCACTTTACATTTGACGGAACGCTTTTATGAGCTGGATAGAGTGTGATAGATGGATTTAAAAGGGAAGCGAGTGTGTGTGTCTAACATTGCATCTGGGTTATATCCACTTCCAGCAGGCCGCACTAATCCAATATGACAGAGCCCTGTTGGTCAATTAACCTTGACATTATATCTTGTTATGCTCGTGAGAGCGACACTCTGTCCGCGCCCTTTCCCCGCTGTGGCTTGTTTAAGCAAACAATATGACTGCGGCAGGGTGTACAGAAACTGAGAGCTGATCATGATGAAAACGATCCTGTGTGTGAGTTTCTCCTCTTATACAAAAAGATGGGCTGGTCTATTTCTTTGTGAATTGGTAAAATTATTTCTATTCTGCCTGGTCCATTATTCTGATGATAATCAGAATAATGGACACAATGCATTTGCAGGAAATCCTAAGACACTACATTAACAGTGCAGGAGGTAGATTTACAACAACAGATGGGATAATGACACAAGATAGAAGAGCACTCATTGACTGTAATTTTGAGACACAAAGAAAAGTAGAGCAGTCAAATGTGCTGCGTAAAGAAGATTGGACAGTACTGTTTTTTTTTGCCTTCAGAGTAAAAGCGTATTCACACTGAATATATGTGGAATGGATCCACCTTTGATTCAGCTCATTTGGCCATTCGGACTTGGGCAACTCCCAATATAAACTTCTGAGAGTGCACTGTTGGACCCATAGACTGAATATAAAGATGGATGACATGACAGCTTCCCAAAAGTGAAGCCAAAACATCTGGATCGCCCCCTGGTGGCTGGCTGCAGTATGGGTCATATAACCTCCATATTAGCGGATAGGACATGGGCCAAACTAAAAAGTCAAAGTACACATCAAATAAATTTATCCCAAAGATGTTTTTTGTCATTTTAGGTAGTTCTTATCACGCTGATGTATATTCTAGTGTTAATTTTTCTGGTGAGTTTGGCTTTAATTATTAAAGCTATGTTATTCGATGCTAGACAAAGGGGGTGAGACGTCATGATTGATAGCTGTGATTGACATCTGCTCTGAGTGAAGTAGTCGCGTAGTGGAGGCTCAGGAATTGTACGAGAAAGTAAATTTAACTTTCCATAACCGTCGCGAGTCTGTGTAATAGAACATGTGTCAATTTAATCATATATGTATTTATAGAGATATTACGGTTAATTGATGTGTCTTTCTGGCCGGAACTGCCACTGTGGTGCTAACGTAGCAGCTAGGTGGCTCACGCTAACAAGCTGAGGCCGTGCTTGGCTCGTGATTGGCTCGGGTGGGTGTGTGGGCGGGACTCCGAGACCGCGACTACTATCACTACTGTGCAGACTCTGGCTCCAAATGACGTCAAAATCTCAAGATGGCAGCTCTGGTATCCGGGATATTTTGGCTTCACTTTTGTACAGTGTGAGGAAGTGAAGACGCGTCGCCCATCTATATATTCAGTCTATTGTTGGACCTCAGAGAATCTAAATCCCCCCTTCTATTACACAAGCTTTTAATGTTCAATATTTTGTCATTCAGAGGGACCATTTTTACCCACTAGACTGAAATATCTCAACAACTATTGGATGGATAGCAATGAAATGTTGAACAGAGGATGTATCCAAATGACTTTGGTGATCCCCTGAATGTTCCTCTAGTGCCAACATATGGTTGACATTTGTGGTTTTGGAATTTCTCTACAACTATTGGATGAATTGCCATTAAATTTGGTTTAAATTTAAATTTGTCCCATAGCTTGGTTTGGAACATTTTGAAAAGGGGACAGACATGAGCTCTCTATAAGGATGGATGTAGGATGGATCCAATAGCCTGACATCATTTCAGCCTTGTATAACTAAATGAAAGACAAACTGTCTTGACTGTTGCTAATATTCAGCTATTTCTGAGTGTCCACAGGTGGAAAATTATGGAAAAACAACTCATCATGTTTACAAAAGCTCCAGCACAGAGTTTCATAACATATATTTGACCATCGAATGCTGTCAACATCTCAGAGAAGACGGAAGATGTTTCCCATTTGTTGACTGATGACTCAGAGACAAGCTGGAGCAGGTTGAGACGGATCTGGCTTGCGTTTGACCAGCCCCTAATGGTGTCTCATGGCAGGCAAACTTTTGCAATGCGAGGGCAGAGAGTAGACAACAAGGCTTGTCGCCAGAGCAGCAGGCAGGCAGAGACGAATGGCTCCGCTGATCCGCCAGCGTAATCCCCCTTAATAAACTCTGCTGTCTGTTGACTGTGAGCAGCCACAAAGTCAAACAAGTTGAGACGCGTTCAAGCTCTGACGTATCTTTTGGTATATTCCCTTTAGATCTGTCTCATGTTACACCACAAAAGTCTTTTTGTCTTGTAGTCTTGTTTTTGTATCTGTAGCCGCAATCTTCAGCTGTATGACACTCTTGTCAGTCGGCACCAAAAGTGTCCTCGACCAAAGAAACTCTTAGTCGACTGACACTCATACGACTTTGGCGACAAATCGATTACTTGATTTAATCGTCAGATGTGTAAAACTGAGTTTCTCCGATAGAATCACAAAAGAGTACCACTTTAAATCTTGTGTTTATCAGAGATGTGTTCTTAAGTTTCTTGGAAATAAGTTGCTCAGCATAGAAAAAGCATAAAAAAACGACTAATCGACTAAAGAAATCTTAGTTGACTAAGATCAAAACGACCGATTAGTTGACTAACCAACTACAATTGGGCAGCCTTACTGTCTGGACACAAAGACAATATAAATATATATCCGGGAAGATGCCGACAACAGAAACAGCTGATCAGTCATGTGAGTTAAATGTTCGCAACATCAAAATTTACTCAGCAAAGGTGTTTCCATATCCCATTTAGCGCATCAACACTTTCAACAAAGGCAAAAAAACAACTCAAGCAAGCATAAAAACTTTTGCGCAATTGAGAAAGTTTTAACAAATATTGCCGTTTCTAATGCGATACTACAAATAATACAAAATGTGCATACAAATACGTTAAAAACGCGGCTACATGAAAAGCTTTCTTGTATATGTGCTGTTGTGGGACACAGCAAATAAAGACAACTTGAACTTAAATGCTGTCTGGATTTTGTCAAATAAAAAAATTAATTAAAAAGAAATGGATTAAGAGAACTGTTTCTGTTTACAATACAAGTTTCAAGTGTTCTTATCTTAAATTAGTCAAAACATGACAGAATGCTCCACTAGAGGGGAAAAAAAATACATATTATTATTTAATTTTTGCAGCTTTTTAAAATGTTCGTGTGTGAGTGCCCTTTGGTTGCCTCAAAGCACAAAACACAAAGAATAAGAAAAAAGAAACTCCATTATTTATGTTCCTGAAATGTCAATCGCGTGTGATTCGGAGTAATGGCTGGTGGAGCCAACAGTCATGGATCAAACAGCTTCTGTGCTCAGAGGTTAATTGTTATCGGGGAGGCAAGCCTTGGGTGTTTAGAAAACTTACTAAGAAATTCAATACTCTGGTTTCCTTGGAGGCAACCTCTCTGCTGCAATCACAATATGGTTTAGTGTGATTACATAGTCGGACCTCAGCGTGTGTGTCGGGGGGTGTGTGTGTGAAGGACCATTCACAATTTGATTAGACGGCTTCATTTATGTTGCAGAAAAGGAATGATTGTACACACATTTTGTGCGACACAATCCTGTTGATATATTCTAATTATCACTTATTACCTCTGATTTCCATCGCCGTAGTGGGTGCATTTCACTACTTCTTCAAATGTTATTTATATTAATGTATTATTTAGTGTGTATATCTAGCAAGTTTCAGCTTTTCCAAAGTGAGCATTTGCTGCTTTTCTTGGTTTTACATTTTTGTAAATTGAATATCTTTGCGTTTTGTACTGTTGCACTGACATAAAAAAGCAATTTGAAGACATCACCTCGAGCTCTAGGAACTAATTATGGACATATTTTCACTATTTTCAGACTAGCAATTAGCTGATTAATGGAGAAATGCTCAACAGAATAATTAAAAAATTATTAGTTGCAGCCCTACAGCGCATCAAAATGTGAAGACCATAACAAAACCATCTCTTTATGACTAGACTTCACCAAACTAGAATACACAGAGGCGACATTACTGGTTAAAATATGCACGTAAACATATTTTAGGGACTTTTAGTTGAAAAAATGAAAAAAAGCAAGCACAGTAAATGCAGAAAGACTGAGATAAAGTCTGCTGGTTTTTGGATTCTTGGCCGAGGCAATATCCCCAGCTCAGAGATATGTCCTGCAGATCCTGATGGACAGACATTCTGCAACAAGTTAGTCCAGTCTGACAGCCCCAATGTGACCAGCGTCAAAGCCTGCAGGGCTTAAACTGGGTTATAAGCCCAAAAAGAAAACCTCCAGTCTCCAGTCGCGATAGCTGAGCATGCAGCTTCTCCTCTCGCATATTCCTTGTTAGAATCTGCCGCATGACTTTCTCCAGACAGTATCGATATTCTACGGAGTAAACAAGTCTTGGGGCATTCATCATCAGCTTGGCAGCACCGGGGAGCAAACATTGCTTTTGATTGAGGGGATGAGGAGAGAAAACAGTAATTTAAAAACCCTCTGTAACGGACAGGCTATTTTTTTTGGGGATGCTCTCAGATAAGTTTTCTGCCCCACAAAAGAAGCCCAGAATTATTTTTTTCTCCAGATAACAATGTCAAAGTTTGGAAGCAATACTGAATCGTCTACTTCTAAAGATGATGTTAAAAAGTTGTCAGGCTTGGTGCTAGATGTGGTAGGAATAGCAATGCATTTGTTATACTGAGCCAAATGGGACATCAACCTCAGTAGCCACATATTGAAATCATAATATTGAACATTGTCGATCCTCTTTATTCACATTCTGCACCAAAGCACAGTTTCAAAATCAAAATCTCATCTTCCGTCAGTGAAAATGTGTTGTTCAAGCCCACATGGAAGATAAAGTTGAAACTGTGAGTTATCGGACTATAAACTAGATCTTTTATTTTGTAAATATGCAACATAGTGCAAATAAAACCTTCCTCAGTGGAACGAGGAATTGTTCATGTTGACTCCCTGCGCTATTATTGTTTTTTTTTTATGGTGCTGCTGTTCGTTTTTGAGCTATATTGAATGTTTTATGGTGAAGCTACATGTTGTTTTGTGATTATTGTCATTACTAGTTCAACTGTTGTTGGTTTTAGTGGGGTTTTTATGTAGTTTCCTTGTTTTTTGTTAAATTTTTGACTTGTCATTTGTTGTTATTATTGTCATTAGCAGTTTTATTGTTGTTAATTTTAATGTTTTTCTTTTGTTTTTGGTTAAATGTTTGACTTGTCATTTATTATTATTGTCATTAGTAGTTTTATTGTTGTTAATTTTAGTGTTTTTATGTAGTTTTCCTGTTTTTCTTTTGTTAAACTTTTGACTTTTCATTTGTTACTACAGTATTGTTGTCATTAGAAGTTATATTGTTGTTGATTTATTGTTTTTGTTTTGTTTGAAGTTTGTTTTTCTTTTATTCCCTCTTTTTGCTTTGGATTTTTATTACATAATTGTTGTACGGACCCCAGGAAGAGTAGTTTCTACCGTGGTGGTAACTAACAGGGATTCTGGGTAAATAAATAAATAAATTAAACCTCTGGAAAGAGGAGCATAACTGGTGATATCATTTGTGTCTATGCTGAAGAAATAGGGCTTCTCTTCCACCAGAGCCATTTCCTGTTGCGAGAATTACTTCCACATGAGCCTGTGGATATATTCATGTCTTGATTTCTGCTGAATGCTGATACCCTCGGATCTCCAGGCAGTGCTTTATCCCGGATGACACAATGACATCTCATATACTGACAGTAATACGGAAAAATTCTCCGGGCAAATACAACACAAATGCAGTTGTGGAAGTATTAGGTTGGAAGGTTTGGTGATAAAAGGGCAGGATGTCTTTTATTATGTGGAAATGAAGAAAACATTTTTGACTGAAAGCACAAGTATGATAGAAAAAATGAAAATCAAACAGCAAATAATAAAGCCAGCTATGCATAATTTAGCAATTTATCATGTCAAACACTTGAATAATTGTCGCCAGATGTTGATTCTCCACTTCAAATAACCCCATAAGACAATTCCATCTGAGCCAGTCAGTGCATGAAATACTCAAATGTGTTGTTGACTCAAGTAACAAAAGGAAAGAAGCAGTAAATTATTTGTTCACCTGATTGACTGGAAGTCTTTTAGAAAAGATCACGCCGGGTAACGCTGCCGTTTTCTTGTGCGTCATCGACAAAAGTTCACTCACAATTTAATCACTTTTTGAGTCATGGCTACACTACAATCACGCTGAAAGGATTGAATGGTTTGAATCAGATGGAGTGTAATTATAGACATCACATGTAGTTGCAAGGCTACTGAAAATCAGCATTGATGAAAGGCTGCAAACTAGTGCATTTGTGATATTTTTTTGAATGGATGTTTTTGAGATATTCAATGCTTTAACGTCTTTCTGTTTGAGATTAACGTACTTCTGATTGAATTGTCATTGTATGATGCTTGAATTGTTCGATTCTTATCTCCCTGGGCTTCTTGGATGGTTAACCACAACTGAAATCTATCAGCCTATTAGTATATAGTACAGTGCAGTGGTGTGATAACCATTTAAAAAAAACATTTTTGACCTGACGGAGATCCAGCTGGGTTTAAAAAAAGGTCTGTTTAGATGGATTTTGTGGTTTAGAGTAAATGTCAAGTATCAAACTTCATTTCAAATCAGACAATTCCTCATTCATCACCGCATCCATCTTAATAAATGCACGCAAATCAACATATGAGTCATGTGGTTGTTGCGTAACACTCCATTGTTTACAGGGGCACAAACACATCATGGAAAAGGGTGCAACGATTATTTTCATTATCGATTGTTCTGACGATTATTTTTGTGAGTAATTCATTAATTATTTGGTCTAAAATGTCAAAAATACAGAAAAATGTCCATCAAAATTTATTATTTAAGTCCTATATAGAACATGGGGTAGTGGTGCACTTCAGGCTCATGTGGCCAAAATGAGTATTACAATAATAAACGCTTAAAAACAAACTCAACCGACAAAAAAAATCACCCAACTCAATTTTTTTTTCACCAGTTTTCGCAGATGAAATAAATAAAAAATAAAATAAAAGTAACTTGTAGTAAAATGAGCCTGACAAAACATTTTTTTTCACCTGTTTCACATATGAAAAAAAAATTGAAAAATAAGAAAGATTATCCTGTTAAAACCTTTTTCATAAACACTGTTGAGAAAACAATTTAGATCACACTTAATATAAAAATAGATGATCACCAGATTTTTTTTCTCTCACTAGCCTCTCAGGGCTTCCGTACAGAAGAAAAAAAAGCAAATAATTAATTTTGAAAGACTCGAAAAAGTGATTTTTTTTGGCATTTTTACTTAAAAAAAATGACTTAAATGATTAGTGGATGATCAAAGTAATTGCTTCTTAACTTCTTATTTCAGCTCTAAAATGGTCCAACCCTTGTACCAGAGAAAGAAGACACACTTACATGGGATTTTGTTCAGCTCGTTCATGAACTTGTCCTTCAGCTTGGAAAAGGCCTCGTCCTTCTCGCCGGTGCCCGGGCCGGCCATGTTGGTGGTGTTGGAGCCAGCCGTGGAGAAGGAGGCGGTGGTGGACTCGGGCGCCGCCGCCGCCAGCGCTTCCCTTCGACTCTCATCCATCGTGGCGATGCTGGGCAGCCAGGCAGATGCTGGACAAGCGGAGAGACAGAGAAAGGTGAAACAGAGTGGATTAGATTTTTATTTATTTTTTTGCCGCTGTGACAGATGCATGTCAGAGGCAGCGCGCTCGCCTTGTCAGATGAGTGAGTTGACGCAGACCGTGTGAGCAGCTGCTGGCTCAGCCTGGGTAAACATCAGCTGGGGTCCAGAATGAATTGGCCAGCGCGCTGAATTCAGAACAAAGCTACTCACTCACTGCTTAAACTCCAGATTAGCATCACAGAGCAGAGATAAACTGATTATTTATTACTCTCTAACAGCACAGGCAGTAAATCACGACACTGCTACTGGCTTAATTGAGATTCTGGGCTTTTGGAAGTCAAACGAAACAGGTACAGTAAATAATGTTGCAGTGCGGAGAAGATTACTCAGCCACTATCTTATCACACCGTGCTCTTTGTGCACAGCAGGTGTATTTACTTTACATTCAGGTCTTTTGTGAGGACGAAACAATGTGTTGCTTATGTTAACCGGTGCTTTGTATTTACTGTATTTGTAGATACAGTCATGTGTTAATGCATGTGTAACGCTGTGTTATGTACTGTACAGTTTACATGTTGGTCATCACATCGTTCTCACTGTGAGAGGTCGGTTGGTTTACAGTATATACAGTACTCTATATATTGAGCAGGAATTGTGTGTGTTGATTGTACTACAAATATACAGGCTGCAACTACGGATTCTGTTTCAAATAAATTAATTTGATGTTTTTTTTGTCTATGAAATGTCTAAAAATGTCCAAAAGTCCAAGGTGATAGGTGATAGATATTATCACGATACGTATGTCACAATACGATTTTATTTTGTTTTTAAACATTTTACAATATGCTGAATATTGTAAGATATATTGTTATATATTGCGATATATTACCTTTTTTCAACTGCAAACTATGCAGTTTGTCAACATCTGTTTTAACTAATAAGAGACAGTTTTCACTCTGTTCATCTCAGAGTTTACATTCACATATCTTGAGGTCAGAGGTCAAGGGACCCCTTTGAAAATGCCCATGCAAG
The DNA here is from genome assembly GCA_916701665.1 of Sebastiscus tertius. Classification (NCBI taxonomy): domain Eukaryota; kingdom Metazoa; phylum Chordata; class Actinopteri; order Perciformes; family Sebastidae; genus Sebastiscus; species Sebastiscus tertius. Next base: position 34,713 of record CAKAOH010002499.1, on the reverse strand, counting down.
TTTATTCCCTCTCCAAAATTTAGAGTAAATTTGGAGCGTTATTTTTTCGTTCTTCCCAACAAGCTAACAGGACATGGTTGGTACCAGTCAATTCCTTAGATTTCATATGATACCAGTATCTTCACTCTAGCTTTAAGACTGAGCAATCTCTTAAAGACAGATAAGCGGCCAGGGAGTTATTAAGAGGTTAATAGTTTATATAATAAAAGATGGATACTTGACGTTCATGTATCGATACAATATTGCCACACAAAGTATCGCAAAGTATCTGTATTGATTTTTTCCCCTGCCCCCAGGAGGTGACTTATTCAAGTTTCTTGTTTTGTCTGACCAGCGGTCCAAAACCCCAAAGAGCTTTAATTTAATATCGCAAAGAAGAGCAGCAAATATTCACATTTGAGAAGCTGGAATTAGTAAATGTTTGTCATTTTTGCTTGAAAAAATGATTAAAACATTTAACCGATGGTCAAAATAGTTGCAAATGAATCATCTTTATTTTTTGTTTCAGCTCTACAAGCAATAGAATAAAGCCAACTGTGTAAACATGTATGTACTGGAGGGTAAACCTACATAAATTAGTTTAACCTACAGTATGTTTTTCATGCATAAAACAGCATGTGTGGAATTTGGAGGCTGATAAACATTTAAAATATATATTTATGATGTAATTTCAACACAAAAGTAAGTATTTTGACAGGAAAACACAGGCATCTTTCCCCGGTTTTCCAATATTGTGTACTACTCAGCGTCATGACGCACGTCTGTTGGGCAAATCTACTGCAGACAGGAACTATTTATTGTCCACTCTTTGTGTGCAGGTTGTAATTTGGCTCTGTCACCATAGCAATCAAAGAGGATAATGGCACACTAACGGTGTAGAGTTTTTCCACCAGTACACAGCGAAGGTTGATGGCGTAATTCTCCTCCTTTGCCACACTGCAGTGCTCATTAAACTCATATTTTCTCATTTACAGTTTTGTTTCATAAAGACCATTGCACTGGTGCCGACAGAAAGACTTTTTAAAGGCTTCTATGTAATTGAAAAATCTAAATCTTACCCTCAGAAAGGCCTCTAATGATATCCGTTTCTAAACCTCAAAGAGCTGAGCGCAAAATGTGGCGGCAATTCATCCTAATGTAATCTTTAAAAACACGAAGGGGAAAGGAAAGCTTCAGAGAGCTGAAATCCAATTCGTGTTTCTTTGAATGTATAAAATTAGGTTTGCAAAGGCAGCGAGGCAATTTCGACTGAATTACAGCAGAGATATGAAGTGTCGCTTCAATATTTGTGCTTCTCGGATACAGTTTAGCCGCATCTGGACACTTTGGGGCGTTCCATTCTCATGAATTAGTTCAAGAAAGAAAGTAAACTATGAGCTACTGTTGGCCACTGTGCAGCTTCACAGAGTAGTTGTGTAGTAGCATATCCCCTTGTTTACGTCGCTCTGGCTGTAGTTGGTGAGGGAGGGAAGATCATTTCTCATTCTCTCTACTCATCCAGATTTCCCAGCCGATCTGGGAATTCAGTCTGGCAACCAGCCACAACCCCGTTTCTATAAAATCTATGTTAGCGCTGCCACTGTTGAGACTGGTGCCAGCAACAAACGCAGTCAGTGGGTTTAATAAACATAAAGTACATCTGTGCAAAATCAATTGGCCTTCGCATACGTGAAGGATTGTTCTTGGGAGACTTGGAGGAAATGTATTTATTTCAAACTGTTGCCAGGTAGTTGGATCTGAGAGGAAACGGAGAAAACGCCTACTATAAAGGACATATTCACAGTTATTGCAACAAATGTGGGTAAATATTTAACCTCATAGTTTGCTGTAGGGCTGCACAATTAATCAACATTTTATCAAAAATGCAATATGGCCTACTGTGATTTTCAAAGGCGAAATGCCTGATGTCAAAATACCCCCATTTCACCAACCCAATCTCAAAGGAAAAGATATAAATAGCACGACATTACAAGGACATTCCACGTGTCGTGTCCCATTTTAGGCTCATTTGTACGCTTCTTTAGCGTGTAAGTTTTGCGCCACGCAACAAAAGGACAGTAAAGTCCACAGCAACAAAACAACTTAGTTAGGTTCAAGGCCTATTGAAAGAGGCTGGGACACGGGTCATGGGGTATGGGGTATAACACATGCGCAGTGTAACTGGAGAGTAGCTGCGATCGTGCATTGCGATTGGCTCAATTTCGGCGAGTGCAGACCAGATTGTTGTACCCCGAAGATATGACGCGTTGATGACGTGTGACCTCTCCTCTTTCCAACCTCCTTAATAATTAAATAATTACGTAAACTAAGTAAAATACGTACGGAAACGAAGTAACAGAAGTACGGAAAACAGGTCACAAACGTCATTAACGTAACTTCAAAATAACTCTTTGGGACATAAACACCAGTCTCCGGGTTGAAAGTTGTGCGTCTACTGGACCCATCCACCTTCCCTCCCGCCATAAGAAGTCTTCTTCACTGTTTATTCTACGACACTAGCTCTGAGCAGTAGCTTATTTACGCGGATGCACTTACATTGCATGCAATACAGACTACATGGCGTACAAATGACACGCCTAAAGCAAGAACGGTGGTCTTATTGCACGCAAGATGACGTGTCCTTCATACACCACTTAGTGTGACTGAGCTGATTTTACAGTAAATTAAATATTGTGGTGCTGCAGAGACGTCCTGGCCTACACATCATATTCTTAAGACTTAAGATAACATCTTTATTTGGTACAGATCCCTGCAACAATCACACCATAATCATTTGAATATGTTTTTTCAATGAAAATGAGAATAATGATGCAAAAATCATTCCCTCTAATATCGCAAATCCTATCGCAATTCCAATATCAGTCAAAATAATTGCAATTAGATATTTTTTCAAAATCATTCAGCCCTATTTGGCAGACAACAACAGAAAAACAGAAAAGGTTGAAGAGAAAACACTGTCAAAATGTCTTCGGAATAACGTCATCGGTGTGTTAAAAGTGGATTCAAACTATGTTTAAGCACTTTCTTACTACATTGACATCAAACTGAATATACAGTGAACAAGGACTGTGGACTGAGGAAGTGGTATTTACTGATTTTACAGTTTTTTTTATGGATGTGCGTCAACAAGTATAGCAACATGCCATGGATGACATTAATGGACACTAATGCACACACTGACATTTTCTCTATCAGTAAATCCAGCGTATCTATCAAAGAGCAGAGAGACTTCACCACAGCAAATATCACACAACAACCTTCCAATCAGCAGCACGGACAGCGGATGTTTGATGTGTACATCAAACAAACATCCTGCTTTAAAAGTGAGGAGAAAAAAAAGCAGAAAGTAACATTAGTAATCAATGTATATTTGTCAGCAGTCCAAGGTAAACTAAATCCAAGAAAGGCCCATGTTTCCACACCTAAATCGATGTCCCTTTGTGAATCTGAATCCCGACACTGACATTACATTACGTGTCGGGACATTACATGGTGTGCAACAGAAATCGCTCAGGGAGACGCAACCGGAGCAAAGAATACAGAACATCAAAGAACCAGAGGCAATACGCTTATTCAAATTCAAATACAAACAGCGGCTGGAGAGGAAGCAGGAGGAGACTAATAGTGGCGTAATCCTTAAATACATTTAGTGACGCCTCAATCCCGACCAGCCGCAACAGAAAATGAGGTTATTTCTGCTGCTGGCTTGAAGTCTATATTCTTGGAAAACGTACATGTACAGCTAAATTTACCGAACCATGACTCATTACAGTTTTCTGTCTTGGTTTCCTTAGTGGAACTTGTTTCATATGTCCCAATTATAAGAAAACCAGGGTTCGTAAACAGAAGTCACACAGACTGACACGTAGCTCTTTAATGAGAGAGACTCTGATAAAGCGTCATTCCTCTGGGTTAGACTTATTGGCAGCAGGGGAGGCAAAACATTATTTACTATTTGCATTGAATCTTAAAAGAACATTACAGATTTTTGTTGATTGATAACCCTTTTTAGGCAGATAAGCAACTTAGTACGTTTACATGCACACTAATATTCCACTATTATTCAGAATATGACAAGGCCTTATTCCGAATGGAGCATTTTCCAATTAAGACATGTTGGATATGCCAATATTATTCAGGTTTTAGGAGCATTCTTTGGACATGTACACAGTACATTCAGAATATGCATCTCAATTGGTGTTTCTATGGCAGTTTGCGACATGCAGCCTCTTGCCTGTTTACGACCAGCTCGTGCGTTGTACACAAACCGACTAGCCGACAGTTTTTGCAGAGATGCATGACCTAAAGAAAAGCCCACATTTCTGGTCGGAAGGAGAAACACACCTACTTCTAAACATTACGAAAGACTTGGATATCAACAGTTTTTTTGGATATGTGCAAATAAGCCGACACTGTTAAAATCCATCACTGAGGAGATGAAAGAAAGAGAGGCAGAAGCTCAGGATGCTGCTGCTGCTGATGTTCTGCCACCAGGCTAGCAGCAAGCATGGCTCAGTGGTGGCCAATTAAGCTGGCTGGGACAATTAACATCAGAGCTACCAGAAACCAGCAGGTTAGAGCTGACTGGTAGAGAGTGACCTCTGGTCCGGCGCAGTGCTAGTCCCAGTGTGTGTGTGTGACAACAGGGTGCTTGAAATGAGAAATAAACCAGAGGAATAAAAACACCTGCTGACAACTGCAGTGCATGTGGCTTAGCCAGGCACTCACAACTGGTGGTGTTTGCCAAGAAAACCAATGAAGGATCGTATCCTGGCACTGCCTTAGCCACTCCAACTGGTTGGACAGGTTGCATGTACAGAGTAAGAGAACATCTGAAGAGGATAGTAAAGGATTTAGGCCAAAGCGGCTTCATGTGTAGGAGGCACAATATACAATTGGCAATGACAAGAACTGTTAGAGGAGGAAAAAAGAGACAACTGTTGCCAAGAGAAACAAATGATTGTAACATAATGTATCTGTGGTTGTATGGCCAGTGATACTGTAAATCATTGGCTCTGTTTATAACTTGGTAACAGTAGCCAGGTAGCAAAGCTGATATGAACGGCTGGTTGATGGTGAAGGTTCATTTTTTTTTGTCTCCACCTTCGCAACCACACTTAATCAATGATTGTTCAGCTGTTACGTGTTGCAAGACTACATATATGTCAACTGTAGTTACACATTTGTTAGAGACATGATAAGGAGCTTATAGGCTAACTCAAAAGGGCTAGTTTGAGGGTTTGCCTTGAAGATACTCACTTGCACATGTAGATATTATGGTTGTAGTTTTAAATTACCCAGACAGTACCTTCATGTAATTAGCACCAAAAAGTTGCTCTAAGCCAAACATAATGACTTCTCTGCACAATTTGTCCTATTTCGCCTCCTCTGATGTTCATTCGAAACCAAAGACACATTAATAAACCGGTGGAAAATGAGAGTGATACATGGCCTTGTTTGATTATCCTACGTGTAAGTAATGGCTGATGATTGGCTTCCATCTTCTTACACGGTCCTCCTGTACTTACTCTGAATTTTCAGTTACTTCAATTGTGTACATTTGGTGCCACCCAAGTATAATACTGCTTTTATACAGGCGGTTCTGAGAAGTGAAGCCAATGTGGAAGTTTCTTCAACTTGCATTATTTCTAATAGCCAGCAGGGGGCGACTCCTCTGGTTGCAAAAAGAAGTCTGATTGTATAGAAGTCTATGAGAAAATGAGCCTACTTCTCACTTGATTTATTACCTCAGTAAACATTGTAAACATGAGTTTATGGTCTCAATAGATCAAGTCTTCTTCAATACAGCATGATGTTCATTTAGTAAATTATGGTTCCATGTGGTGGTGGTGGTACCTTGTGATTGACAGGTCGCTACCACGGCCTTTATCGTCTTACAACTTTAACCCTCTTCAATCCATGAAAGATAGTTTTAACATTTTGTTTGCCTAAAAATGTCTTATTCATCATTCGTTTGTACATAGCTCCACCCTCTCATGTCTGTTCTTGTTGCAAAAAAAACAACAAGGTGACGGCCAAAAACCAAGATGGTGACGGCCAAAATACAAAATTGTGAAAGCAAAAAGCAAGATGGCACCAGCTAAAAACCAAGATGGTGAAAGCTAAAAACCAAGATGGCAATGGCTAAAAACCAAGATGACAACAGCCAAAAACCAAGAAGGTGACGGCCAAAAACAAAGAAGGCAACGGCAAAAAACCAAGAAGGCAATGTCTTAAAAACAAGATGGCGACGGCCAAAATACTGAACTCAATGCTTCAAAACATATACAGTTTATGTATATGTTTATACAAGTACGTCTTATCCCGTCTAACTTACTAAGATCACATTCCTGAACTAACCGTAACCTTACTGGACATCCAGGACTGTATATAGCCGTAGAAATGTCCCATCAGCACAACAATGCCACTAAACTGAAACAATAATGTATTTTTAGATGAACCAGCTTGATTACACAAAGTTTAAATCCCTTGTGGTGACGCCGAACTCTGCGAACAAAAGCAATTCTGAGTCGCTAGCATGAGGCGGTATTCACAATCACTTCATGTTTACCAGCTGTTGCTTCCCAACATACTGCGAAAGCAAGATAGCACCGCACTCTCCAGCTGTGACTTTAACACTCAGCTAACACTTGTTTAACAACATCTTTTGTCTGTCACCAACAGACAATTTCAAGACGTGTCATGCGGTTAGCTGCTGAGAAAAATACTTCCAAAAGAGAGGGAAAAAATACAGTAACTAGTTTAAAAAAAACAAACTATGAACTAAGCAAGAAAAACTTGAATCATGAAATAGTTTAAACATGAATTTAACTTCATGTAAAGAGTGGCAATGAACCTTCTCCTGCCGCGAACAAGGCAACCATTGGTTAACTCGGCCCTCTCAACCTCCCCCTTTGTTGCACGGACGCCTACGCATGTCCATGTTCACTCAGCCTCCCTTTGGTCTCCCTTTGAAACACTGCAAGGTTAGTGTGGGGGCTGAGCCATTGAGAGGCACGCTTGGCAATGACAGAGATACTTCAACACGGGCGAGGACTTTTAGGGAGCACAATGATGCTCTGCAGAGTGCATGTGGGAGGCTTCCTCTATAGAGAAATAATTGATCATGCCGTGACGGGAGATTGCACACAGCCTTTCACTCAATATTTCCAAGTGAGATCATGTCTGATGCGAGGGACAAAAACGCAAACATAGTGGTTTACCGTGCTTGTACAAGGATGTGTAATACACAAGGAGCTACGTTTCTCTTTTGAAAAGACAATAATTACCCTGAAGAATTCAGCCGGCAGTGGATGCAAATGTTTATGTAAATTCCAGTGAATTAAGAGACCTTCCAGGATGAGACATGCATCTGAATGAAATAATGTTCCCAAGCTTTTAAATCATTTTCCTCAGGATTGTGTAAGGCTGATGCTTCTCAATCTCCGAAGGAAATGTGAGCAGTTTATGTGTGCGAGGAGGACCACCCTCGGAGTCTGTTATGTCTCTCGCATCAGGCCTGGCGAAAAATGAAACATTAATTCAGCTCATATTTGCACCTTAATGACTACTTGCTCCTTCAAGCGTAAGATGGCAACTTCCATATTATCTCCATTGTCTGCAGCACCTCACAGCAGGTGGTCCACTTGAACAGCAGGTGGAATAGGCCTTTTTTTTTTATCTTTATGGAAAACCTGAGAGCCTTGTTGACCTTTTTCCCTTTCCAAGGGTTGTCATCGCTATGTAATGAAACTGTATATCGCCTGCAACACAAATGTTAATGTCTGCCCTGTCACCATTATGACCCACTTGGAAGACAGCTTTAAAATAATGTTGTATATCAGTAAAAATGGCTGCGCTTTCCTCTTACACTCATGTCTTTTCCACTCCAATGATAACATTAAATCTTGCATTATTGTAACCTTTTGGGTGATTCAAGCAAATTTGACAAAAAAAAAAGTAAATTTAGGAGACACTAAGAGTTGATCTAACCCATTATCAACTTTCACAGTCATTCCCACCTTCACTACGCTGCAGGATGCTTGTTTCCCTCTTTCTGTGTTTTTTGCTCCAACCATCTCTTTGGAGGTGTGCCGCTCAGGTGCAAAACCCCAACCCAATTACAGGGCCGCCAGATGGCCCAGCAGGTCCCCAATGCAGTGGCGAGGCTGGCACACAGCTCCTTCCTATCACCTCTCTCTCTCTCCATCTTTCTCTGGAGCTCTCTCTCTCTCTCCCTCTCTAACTGGGTCAGCTCCCTCGCTCTCTACCTCCCTCTATCCTTCCTGATATCTCCTCCATCATCCTTTCATGTTTCCCCCCACCAATACCAATGGGTTTTTGTTTTTCCCCAGCCTGGGCAGTCGTATTGCCATTAACATGACCATTTCTACAATTTTGAAAGATTAAAAAAAAACAACACAATAGATAGATTAAGAGCTAACATGGAGATTCCTTTCTTGAGCTCAGATTTGGACACCATGTTGGTATCATATGGATTGCTCTACTCCCCACTGGTTCCAGTTTTGGCCAGCTTTCCCAAGGTTGCATCTCATGTTTGAGGAGGTCATAAAGCTGCCAGAAATCAGCCCATCCCAGGATTAATGGTATCCATTTCGTCATCAAATTCAATATATTTCACAGCTCGGTACAGTAAGGAGAGCAAGACACACGGGCGGCCTTTTTTGGCAATTACACCACCCTCTCGTCCTTTTATTGGGTTTTATGAGTTAATCATCCAGTAAATCACCAATTAAAGCCAAGAATTATCTGCTAATCATCACAAAATGATGTGGCAGTTGTTATATGTCAGCCTAATTTAAACCAATTGAATAAATGTATGCACAGACACCACAGAAAAAAGTAGGATATAGTCAATAAGAGAGAGCTTATCATCTGCGCGTACAAAATGATTGGTATAATTTCTTAGCCTGAGGCTTATTAAAATTCAGATCAAATAGAAGCATGTGTTTAAAAGCATTATCTGCAATTACAGCTTTTTTTTTAACAACTCCCATAAGGGAAAGAGTCTGTATATTAACTTTGTGTTGGAAGCAGAAAAAATGGGCAAGCGTAAGGATGTGAGCGACTTTGACAAGGGCCAAATTGTGATGCCTTTGGATTTTGTGATCCAAAACTACAGCTCTTGTGGGATGTTCCCTGTCTGCAGTGGTCAGGACCTACCAAAAGTGGTCCAAGGAAGGAAAACAGGTGAACCGGCGACAGGGTCAGACCAAAGGCTCA
>CAKAOH010002499.1:0-25450 GCA_916701665.1 Sebastiscus tertius | reverse complement strand
AGCTCAGATTTGGACACCATGTTGGTATCATATGGATTGCTCTACTCCCCACTGGTTCCAGTTTTGGCCAGCTTTCCCAAGGTTGCATCTCATGTTTGAGGAGGTCATAAAGCTGCCAGAAATCAGCCCATCCCAGGATTAATGGTATCCATTTCGTCATCAAATTCAATATATTTCACAGCTCGGTACAGTAAGGAGAGCAAGACACACGGGCGGCCTTTTTTGGCAATTACACCACCCTCTCGTCCTTTTATTGGGTTTTATGAGTTAATCATCCAGTAAATCACCAATTAAAGCCAAGAATTATCTGCTAATCATCACAAAATGATGTGGCAGTTGTTATATGTCAGCCTAATTTAAACCAATTGAATAAATGTATGCACAGACACCACAGAAAAAAGTAGGATATAGTCAATAAGAGAGAGCTTATCATCTGCGCGTACAAAATGATTGGTATAATTTCTTAGCCTGAGGCTTATTAAAATTCAGATCAAATAGAAGCATGTTTTTAAAAGCATTATCTGCAATTACAGCTTTTTTTTTTAACAACTCCCATAAGGGAAAGAGTCTAACAGTGAGCGACTTTGACAAGGGCTAAATTGTGATGGCTTTGGATTTTGTGATCCAAAACTACAGCTCTTGTGGGATGTTCCCGGTCTGCAGTGGTCAGGACCTACCAAAAGTGGTCCAAGGAAGGAAAATAGGTGAACCGGCGACATGGTCAGACCAAAGGCTCATTGGTGCACATGGTGAGCGAAGGCTGGCCCGTGTTGTCCGATCCAATAGAAGAGCTACTGGAGCTCAAATTGCTGAAAAAGTTAATGCTGGTTCCGATAGAAAGGTGTCAGAACACACAGTGCATCGCAGTTTGTTGCGTACGGGGCTGCGTAGCCGCAGACCGGTCAGGGTGCCCATGCTGTCTTCATGTTATGGCTGATATAAATTTGGAGATGTGATTGAAATATTTAATTGTGATTAATCGCATGATTGTCCTGAGTTAATCGCGATTAATCGCAAATGAATCACACATTCTTTTATCTGTTCAAAATGTACCTTAAAGGGAGATTTGGCAAGTATTTAAAACTCTTATCAACATGGGAGTGGGCGAATATGCTTGCCAACAGATAATAACAGCTGGAGGGACCCCTTTGAAAACGGCCATGTCAGTTTTTCCTCACCAAAATTTAGCACAGATTTGGAGCGTTATTTAGCCTCCTTCGCAATAAGTTGTATGACATGGTTGGTACCATGATTGGTGATTTGCAATTTTCTGATAAGCTGTAGGATTGAGTGTTCCTTTACTGGTGAAAATATTCTACTTCTTAATATAAATAGACCAATAAACCCTTTATTAGATTAGCTGAAACATCCATTGTCACAGATCTGCTCTCAAATCATTGAATGTTAGTCCAAGTGAAGTAAGTTGGGTTAATTGTTAATGTCAATGAATACAAAATAATTCTGCTTCAGTGAAGTGTAATAATTCAAAATTGCAAAGGAGAGGTCACCATTCAAAGGCTATCCTTCAAAGCTCTCTCATTCAGAGACAGCGAAACAATTCAAAAGGACTTGTTGCGTTTAGGACTATTTAAACAGGAGGAGACTAATAGTGGCGTAACTGTTTCGTCAAAGACAAATCAAAAGCAGCGAGAGACTCACAAATGCTGCTGTAGTGCAGGGATCGATAGTCTGGATCAATAGGGAAGTGCTTTGACTGAAGTGAAGTGAGTCTTAGGCAAATACAGGAGCCAGAAACAAGTGCACACATTTGATTTGAATCCAGAATCAGCGGTTCATATTCCGTTCATAACAATGAGATGCTAATGAAGTCATATTGTGTGCTTTCCGACACTTAACCGTAACCATCTTGATTATTTACTGATGAACAGTTGCTCAGAGATGTTAAACCACTCGCAGGTTCAAAGCATGGGAATTGCTGCTGTTTAAAGTAATCCTCAGAGAAGACACTTAGTGATTTCTTTATAGACCTGGATAAACTAATAATCATAGCAAGGACACTGTTTTGATCCAAAGGGAGCGCTAACAGTGTAATTACAATACATGACACAAAATAAACTCTGAGCAAATTAAAGCTTGTGTTTTGCATGCATAATAGAGTGCTGCATCAAACAATTAACACCATTATGGTGAACTGGGGAGATATTCAGCAGATAAATTTGAATTTTAAAAGTAATTCTACGCTTTATAGACCATTTCATTATCCAACAGTTATGAGTGATCTTTATTGAATGAATTGTGCTCTTTCTTGTGTTATGAATATTACATGTAGAAGAATAAGTGCCATTCAGGTCTGGCTTTAGTGATCAAAGCCATCTAACTAATGGTAGTAATGTTCAACAGTATTTTGTTTCATGGAGAGTTCAGATCCTAGCTCTGTTGTTCAAGTGAACTCGTTCTGGGCTGCTTTGTGTGAAAATATCTCAATCTTTTCACTGCTGTATTTCACATTTCTACAGAATTATGGGTATTTTTTTTAATAAAATAACAATAAAATTGTTTTACTTTGCTTTTGGAATAGTAATTATTTTCACTCCAATTGGAAGTAAACTAAAAATAATAAGTGGTTGAGTCTCTTCGTGTGTAATTTACTGATGGAGTGGTCAGTGGTTTCTTAATGGCAACCACGCAGTTAAAGGTAAAATACAACAACCAAAGTATAAGCCAAGAGCTGGCTTACTTTGTGCATATAAACATAACTAATGAGTCTGTTGGGTCATCCTAGTAGAAAAAGCAATTCATGCGTAAAGCCCAGTGGGCAATCTCAAGGTCTGAGGTCCTACTTCTCACTTGATTTATTACCTCAGTAAACATTGTAAACATGAGTTTATGGTCTCAATCGCTAGTTTCAAGTCTTCTTCAATACAGCATGATGTTCATTTAGTAAGTTATGGTCCCATTTAGAGTCAAATAGACCATAAAGCAGGGGATGCTTTAGGGCGTGTCAAATAGACCATGGCGTTGTTTTCATTTTACAACTTTAACCCTTTAACCCCAAAATGCCTAACTCCAGGCAAAGAGTATAGAAGTAAAGAGACAAAACTCCAGTGTTTATTTTTGACAACAGCTGCTGCCGCCATTTTGGACTGAAAATGCTTATTATATGTATAACATATTTGTTGCCATTTCGTTAGAGACATTAAATATGATAATAGAATAGATCTAACTTAGTTTTACTTTTGTACGTGACTTTGTAGGCGGACGTTTGACTGGCGTCCGGTAGTCGCTTTCAGTCCAAAATGGTGGAAACATAGCTTTACTGCGCTGATGTTGCAATAGAACTGATTGACTTTCACTTCTTGGCAATGTACGTTCTTTGCTCGAGGCTTCAAAACAGCAGTCAACAAACCAATGGGTGACGTCACGGTGACTACTTCCACTTTTTATATACAGCCTAAGGTAAAGCCTCAACCCATCAACTCCAGATTCCTCTGACTCTTTCCTTTCTCCGTTCACTCTCCAACAAAGAAAATCGCAAAACTCACCAGTCAGCCAGCATCAAACCAATTTCTGTGTCATTACTGCTTCACAATAAAAAGAAAAAACTCCATTTCATAAAGTCAACTGGCATTGACACGTCAAATATCAGACCAATTCAGACTAATAAACTAGACAAGAATTTCCAAGAAAAACACTGTTTGCATTGATACATGCAGGAAGAAAGCCTAACAGTGCACTTCAACTTTGGTAAAGTGCATGAGAAAGACACGAGTTAGTGAACTGGCACATTAATTACTGGCTGTCAGTCAAGTACCCACAACCATATGCCGGACTCTCATTTGCGCGAGGATAGTATTTCCAGACATTGTGGTCACGCACACATACACACAAGGGGGGAGGGAGGAGGGGGGTCTTTTATGTATATAATAAGTCACGTAAATGATTGTTAGGTGAGCTGCCTGCAGAGAACAGAGATACGAGGAGGCTGAGGAGGCCCCTTGGCCACTTCCCCTTGTCCAGTGCAGCCTCTTTACTCACCTGAAGCCAATCTCAGGGGGTAATGGAACTGGAAAAAGTTATTAACCCCGCTTTGCAGCAAGGGCAGGACAGCTCTATTAAGCCAGTGCACAAAGATTCCCCCATTTTCAATTACTGCTTCCAAAGCGCTGAGGAAAAAAAAGTTAGAAAAAGCAGCCTTGTTGTCTGCCAGAGGGAAGGACTCAGGGCTCCAGATCTCAGCAGCTCTTATCATCTACTCTTGTTCCTCACACAGCGTAAAGGTCTGACACACTCCCTGAGTTGTTGGTGGATACGTTCAGTCTATTTATATGGCAAACATCGCAACGCCCACTGGAAAATGGGTCTGTCAGCCCGGGGCTAAATGAGAGTCTGGGGAGTAGAGAGGAGGGTGTAGAGAAACCTGATACATTAAGATGCTGAAATGGGTATTAAATGATGTTGCTATGATCTGAATCAATACTGAGACACTAAAATAATCTAAAAGAGCTTTCTGTAGCAGCAGCCCAGGTGCAAAATAGACCTTTCAGCTTTAACATCAATCTCAGACTGACACTATTGTGGCCTTTATTCAAAGAGAATTCTCTGATCTGATTTGAGAGTCAAAGATGAAAACGTCTGCCTTTCTGCTGCTGCTATCTGCATAATGAGCGATGAAAGTAAAGCTGATTTCTTTATGCAAAGTCCTCAAAGCGTTTTTCAAAGGATTCAATCGTATGTAATTAAATAATATTAGGGATGCGCTGTTTCAAAGTGTAATTGACTTACACTTTCCCTGCAAATTACTGGGACCATTAAATGCAACATTTCTATTCAGAGCAAACTAATTAAATGGTTTATTTAAACATCATTGTTGCTATGTGAACACCTTGAAGCTCAATAGCTTAGTTCATTGAGTGTTTTAACTTTATCTTTTTGGCACAGGAACCCTTCACAAATACAGCTTGATTAACTCAAAACTGCCTAGTTCCCAGACGTGGAACCAAGGCATTGTTTTGCAAGTCACAATTAAGTCTCAATTCTTTGCACTCAAGTCCCAAGTCAAGTCAGGCAAGTCCTGAGTCCTAAACTTTCGGTTTTGAGTCCTAAACAAATATAATGCCATTTGCGTCTCTGTCTGTAATTTTCGTTTTGCATACTGACATTTGTTTTTTCGTTGACCACCGCATAGTTTTTGTACGCGAACGAAATTATCTTTGGTATCATTTTTTTCCATCTGGCGATCAGTAATGTTAGATCTTCATGGTTCTCTCCTGCAACTTGATTGGATGCTGTTGTATTGGTTCAAACTAACTGGATCTGGGGAATTAAGGTCCCTTTCAAAAAGCCAACATTTAGTCAGTTTTAATCAAACTCTGGTGGGGTTCGTTTGGGCAGTTGTGAACACAGTAATCGTACTTTGGTGCAAACCAAAACGCAGGCTGCCTGTGTGAGCATTTGTTGAGATGGACACCGGTAAAGACAGGTTAACATGAGTGGGAGAGGACTGACATGGACTCCTGAAGAAGTTCGATGTTTGCATGATATCTGGACCGAAGAAAACACACACAATATGCTAAATAAAGTCCACAAAAATAGTGACGTTTAGTCATTTGAGATTAACTAGAGGAGAAGGGATTTGTGCGCTCAGTCGATTAGTGCCGAGTCAAAGTGAAAAACCTTTGACAGCAATATATCAAAGGCTGTGATTCCCTGCATAGAAGTGACAACTCTCGAGACAAAGAAGATAAATTCGCTCCTTTGTACACTCCCCTCAGTAAATTAATTTCTTTAATTTGGTAATTTGTGCACTGTGAAATCGAACCAGACTAAATAGAAAACAAACCAAAAGTATCAATTCCACTCCGATTCGGACTGAAACGGACTATGGCTTGTGAAAGCTCCCTAAGTGTCGACTTGCTGGGAATGAATAGCGTTAACGTTAGATGGTATATTAATTCCTTTATTTGTCAATTTATTATTGAAACGCCACATACATCACTTATTTTCAGTGCCTTGTCTATGATTTTTCTGTTGTCTTTGTTGTTTTTTTCCTAGTTTATCACATTTTGTTCTGTGTTTTTAACCGCCAAGTATAATTGACGTTGAAGTTGTTTTGAATGATAGGTAAAAGCAGGCACTTTTCCAGTTATTCCATATTTTCATCCAATCCATACACACACTTTGATTTCCAATTAAAAAAGCAAAGCCTGCAGCAATGAAGAGAAAATATAGTAAGGATCTCTCTAAGTTTAATTTGAGCATTTAGCTTCAGTTGGCCATCAAAAGGCCTATAACTCACAAATTAGAGTACACAGAGTACAGTAACTGCTGGGGATCTCTAATGGTCCACTGTTTCTCAGCCCCCGCATCTATTAGGCAAGCAACAGGGATCAAACACTACAGTTGGCTGGCTGACTTGTTCTATCTTCTATTACGTTGGCAGATACAGTTTGAAGGAGTTTAAAAAATCCACCTCCTACATTTAGCGACCCGTAGCCCTGGTTGCGTGCGGAGTTGGCTGCGAGGCCGGAGGGGGGCCGTTGAGGACCGGGGCTAATATAGCGGTGCCTGGGGAGTCATGTCTGTTGGAATCAGTCTGATGTAGGAGGCCAGGGGCCATGGCGCGACTACTGGTAGGTGAGTCATACAGATAAAGGGAGGCTATTTGCTCAACCACTTCCTGCCTCCAGGGTCACCCCTTCAGGGAAGTCTGCCCGGCAACCACTGGCTCGGTGACAGGCTGGAAGAGACAGGAAGTGAGTCAAGGAGCGAGACTGACCCTTATAGAGCAGGGAAATAGATGTACTCCGAGGGGTTACAGAGAGTACTTGATTCCATCGAGTAGAATAATCTCTTTTTGATGTCACATTACATCTAATTGTGATAAGAAATGGATGTTTTGGAGTGCTGTAGCACTCGGCAATGCCCGGTAGCTTTGATTTTATTTAGCTTCCACCCTGCAGCTTATTCTTCTTCTTCTTCTTTCCGCCCACTCCTTCACGCCTCCCTCCGCAGCACCCTGCCTCCCGCAGGGCTCGGCCACAGATATCACAACTGACACGGTTTATCGAGGCAAATAATCTGGAGAGGAATTATTGCGTGAAGCTGCGACTTCAAAAAGGCAGCAACTAATTCCAAGAGAGGTCATTATCACCTCAAGTATAAGTCTCCACGTTTTAAAATACTCATTTGCTTTCGCATGTAAATACAAATATAGCAGAAAATGTTTTTGGAGACCCGGGAAATTTTCCATGAAGAGGAAGGGCTCTGTTCTTTCCTGTTTCTTTGGTTACAGATGACGGCAGATGGAGCCGCTGCACTTCCCTATTTGTTGTCGTAGCCTTTTGTCATGTTCTACGGTGTCCATGTCAAAAAGACACGTCCCCAGAGCTGTTAATGTTCTCAAACAGACAGCCCTTCAAGTGCTTCTTTCCAGACACTTGGCAGCTGACCTTTTAATTCTGTTTAGAGTGTGGAGTGTGAGCCGTTTACTGATGATGTCGCAATGGATTGACTCAAACTATAAATGGTTAAAGCAGCAGAGGGTAGAATTGGAGCAAAAAAAAAAAGTCAGTTTTATAAAACGGTCACTATATCCTGACAGTAATGCATGAGACAGGTAATCTGAAAGAAATCATGTCTTCCGGTGTCCTCCGGTGCTCCTAATCGCATCTGCAAGATTTCACAGACCGGAGGAAAACAACCAATCAGAGCCGACCTGGAGCCTTGCCGTCTCTGAGCAGCTGTCAATCACTCGCGAACTCCGATCAAACGGTCAAAATAGGCAGCGCTGATCAAATATGAATCAATATTCTGTCACTGTAATGCCTATTTCTCGCCTCAAATGTTTTCAGAAGCATCTTGTAGTGTACTCTTTAGCTGCATGTTGAGATCAGTTGAGGAAATACCAAGCACAGCCCACCAGCTGGAACAAACTTTCTCATTTTACAGCTAAACAGTACACCACAAGATGCTTCTGGAAACATTTGAGGTGAGAAATAGGTATTACAGTAACAGAATATTGATTCATATTTGATCAACGCTGCCTAGTTTGACTGTTTGATCAGAGTCCGTGAGTGATTGACAGCTGCCTCAGTTGAATGAACAGCCAATAGGAACACTCTCTCTCTGAAATGGCCTGTGATTGGCCAAAGTCTTCCGTCACGGGCTAGATTTTTTTTAAAGCCTGAAAACAGAGCCATGATGAGGTGCAGAAGTCTAGTTATCTCTCAGAACACTTGAATTACAATATGCTGAAAGATTATTATGGAATTTTTTGCCCAATGATGTCAAAAATATTCTGCCTACTGCAGGTTTACGCACCCAGCGGTGACTAAGTCGATGAATATGCGCCGTCTCATCCGATTTGTTGCTTGAAAAAGTGATTCAAAATGCAAAGAGGAGGTATTTGGGCTAACTTGTGCGTTTAAGAAGAGACAAATCTCATCCAACACTTGCCTGTAGCCTGACTCAAACTTTTTTTTCTCAGCAGCAGTCCAAAACAAATTTGAACTTGCGCTGACATTTTCCAGAAAAAAAATAAAACACTGCCTTATCTGATTTGCTACTTGACAAAGATGATGTTTGAAGAGTTTGAAGAGTTTCTGCCGAGGGGCTAAATTACACAGTATCAGAACCCATTTGAGGTGGGGTGAATTTTAGGTCACACAACATCAGCGTTCGCCTGAGTGATGGAATAAATCAGCTCATTCGGGAATTTTTCACCCGCTTCTTGACTCCAATTGACACTCGCAACAGACTGGTGGTCTGATTCGAGTCACAGGATCTGGTACTTTTTAATACACACAACGCTGACAGGTTGCTAATCCCACGAAGGTGTCACAGAGTGCTGCCACAGAGTGTGATCAGAAGGTGACAAATAATTCAGCTTCAGAAATAACAGTCCCAGTGTCACAGATCTGCCATTTCAAGCAGATGTGAATAGATCATGGCAGCACAGTGGGGGGAGGGAGAATGAGATGATAGGGATGATTGGGAAATGACGTTAGCTTTCACATCGGCATCCTGACTTTTCCCTTTAATTCATGCATCTCCTCATGGTGTCCGTTTCCTCGCTCGCTTTGATGGTTTCCCATTCTCCTCGTCCGTCCATTAGAAAGCCTTTTTCCCCACTGGGCATCCTTTCATACGCCTACGGCCTCTCACAACATTTCCACCCACACACTTTGTTTGAAAAGCAGCATGCCTGCCAAAGTCCAACTAGCTCAATAATTGTCACAAAATTATAATTTAGCTGTGCTCATTTTCTTTTTAAAGTAAAAAAATAACATGAAAAGTACCTGATGAATATCCAGTGAATGGGAATTTGACCTTTTTCCGAAGAGGCAGCAAAATAAAAGATGCTATCATTTTCCGTCATTGAACCAGAGTGAGCTGTCAGATCGGATCTCGCTGGCACTATCATTTAACACAACAGCCTCAACTAAATCATACTCCACAGTGCCTTGAAGAGTGAGACTGAACTCATTGACAGTGGTGGCAGCTTGATAGATAACATTGTGAGGGTGACATTGAAATAAACAGGCGTCGTGACCGACGATCTTTCAGCTTATCGTTCGCCATCAGGCGTCTGTGACACCGCATTAGCATGAGTTCGGATTTTCTCATTTGGGAGAGGCTCTCTCATTTGCATGGCGCTGGTATCGCCGCGACCCCGGGTTGTGAAGAGCTCCGGTGAGGAGAGACAGATGTGTCTGTCGTTGCATTTCTTTCTAGTGCTTTGATATATCTCATCTTCATAGCTCAGATGAGTGATACAGCGCAGGTGTTTTAGTTACAGAAAACCTACATATGGCACAAAAACTTGATAGCATCAAAGAGATTTCTGCTCCCGTGAGCATCAAGTCTGTAGATTGGGATCAGATGCAGCCATATCAAGACAGCCCACGGAATTGGGTTGAAATTGCTCTTGAATAATACAGTCTGCAGCCATGATAGTGCCGCACGGAGATGGAGCACTATGTTCGGCGGTATAGGGAGGGTAAAAATTGGACAATATGCTCACTGCCTCCATGCTTACAGAGGTGTTTACAGGTGACCCTGTATAACACTGTTTTACTGCTCCTTGCTTTCTCCGAGCAGCAACAAGACCACAATTACTGCTGGAACCAAATATTATTTTCGATTAACTGGTTATTGTTTGGTCTATAAAATGTCAAAACAGTCCAAGTTGATATCTTTAAATTGCTTGTTTTGTACGGCCAAACCAATTTACAGTGATATAACACACATGAAACCAACATTTACGGATATTTGAGAAGCTAAAGGAGGAATTTTTGATTAAAGCAATTGTTAAGTGACTTATTAAAAATGGCTGTTGATCGATCAGTCGATTAATTGCATGTGATTTTACATGGAAAAGCCTTTTCTGTAAACTTTCTCTTGCCTCATCTGCAGACTCAAGGGAGACATCACTTGTACTAGAATTACTAGCTACGGACAACCCGAAGACATAACGCCTATGGCCATGGCTGTCGCCGGTGCGGAGACATAAAAAATCCATTAGAAAGTAATGAATCACCACTTCAGACAACAACCAGCCACTGACCTCTGACCCCTCTAACAACCAACTAACTGGTTTTGACACTCGGAGACGTAATCATGACGGTCCCAGTATTGGCAGACTAAGGCTCCGAACCAAAACATCTGCTGTAGTAGTTCCTCCAGGCAACAACAGAGAGCCCTCCCCACCTCCCACAGCCCACATGATAATTATCACTGCTGGCTGCGGCCAAGCCATCCATGCTGCCATGTCCATTCAACGCTTCAGTGACTTTTGGGTACTGCATGGTCCTGTGATTAAAATAAATGAGGTCTGTGGGGGTGTGTGTTATTTGAAATCAAGACTGCCTCTGATTAATTCGGTAAACTTATTTTCACTGAGTAAACTGAATGTTTTAGTATGGTAATCACGGCAAACTCTTAGTCTTTCTGTACTGAGAGCTGTCCGTGGTGCTGAAGAGGCTCAAAGTGCTTTACACAAACAGGAAGAGGTTCTCTGGTGACATAATCCCTGGCTGAATCAAACCAGACTGGATGGACACTAAATTACTTTTTTCTTTTCTTTTTGCGTTATTTATAAATTCGAAATTTCATCTGAAATAGCAGCTCACAACTGGCGGTCCATCCCTCAAAGAATGCATTCTTCCTCAATTTGTGACAGACATGGGATTCTGCAATTCAAAGTCTTACAATGCCTTCATCTAGTAAAGGAAAAGTTGGCAAAACTGTATCCAGGGGGAAGATCCCTTTATGCAACAGTTATAGGATCCTCATTAATACTTTTTGGTCTTGTCCAAATCTTCATAATTATTGGACATCTACAGTATATTTGATATATTCTCAGAGGTGTCAAATTCACCCTTTCTCCTTTGATTGCAATTTTCGGTGTAGTACCAGAGGACATTCTCCTTTCCAGATATTACTTGAATGCTATTGCTTTTGCTTCCCTAATTGCTACGCGACTTATACTTATAAAAAAAAAAAATTGTTTTTCTGTGCTACTTCTTGAGAAGCGAAAATAAGCAATTTTTAAATAATTACGCAATAAAAAGCACTTTTTATTACAAGTATTCTGCATTATCGACAAGGTTGTAGTTTTCAAGGGACCATAAAAGACATAAACATTAACAAACAACCACCAATAAATTATTATTATTATTATTATTATTAGAAGGGTGAAAAATCTGATAAATATCTTAGTTAGATCACGTCCCGGTCTTCCAAGAACGTTTCAGCTGCCATCTTGCACAAAGTTGTGATTTTGTTTGGCTCTGCCAGCTCAGTTACACAACACTTGAGATTATATCTGCCTCCAGAGAAGCTCTGAATTTGTAAGTAAGTAAACTCCAATCTGCGAAACTTTGCAGAGAACTGCATGTGACACGCCACCCTGTCAGAGTGGATCAGGCCCAAAACCACGTACACATCCAATTCCACTGCATGTCTTAATGCAAAGTGGGCTGTTGAAACCTCCCCACCCTCCCCTCCGCCAGTATAAACCTCTCTGTCATAGCTTCTCATGAGTCACCGAGCCTTCTGACTTCACCGATCCCCCATTTATAGCCGCTCCATCAACACTTGTTTTTTTTCTTTTTTAACAAAGAATAAGCATGATGATCCCACAAGGATTCAAATGAGATGTTTGCTCATTCAGATGCAGCGCAAAAGCTTTCAGAGACGACTATGACTAAAGCTATGAGATGACTAACAGATGCTGTAAACACTTCAGCCTTTTCTCTACGTTTTCATATCCAGAACAGAACTATCAGCCACACTGTGAAAGTCAACGGGCCGTTGATTAACGGGCCGGTAAGTAAAAGATGTTTTCTGCCCTGGGGACAATCAACAATGTGTTTTTTTAAAGTTTTCAAACTTACCTTTTTTTAATGCTCTGAAGTAAAACTTCATCCATTCCCATATGAAAACTTTATCATCCTTAACACTTATTACTGATGACTCACAAGAGATTTAGATCATTTCTGAAGCGTAAAAGGAGATCTCACCATCACTGTGCTCTGCATGATGACAGACTGATACATTCTCTTGTAGTGTTTCTGTTGGATTTCAGCTCTAATTAGCAGAGAAGATGAAAAGATAAGTCCTATCAAATGTTATAGCTGAGATTATTTAATGCACTTTTAAGTTTTGTGTCTGTAACTGAAATTTGCATTTTTGTTTTATCAGCGGCGTGTTATCAATACATGGATACACGGATGCTACAATCTGAAAATGAAAGTGTCTGCTCCGTACGGAGTCCCAGCTCAGAGTAGCAGGAGTCAGATTTCACACACACAGGACGAGAGAGAGTTGACAGACGAGACGATGGCGGAGGATTTGGTGTCGAAGCGAAAAGCAAAAGCGCCTATTTTGCAATATTTCAGATTTAAACCCCAATGCTATGACGGAACCAAACCCTTAATGAGGCAATCGGTGTTAAGAGGACGGAGAGGCCACAGCCGGTGTGCACGGCGAAGCAGCGCCGGGTGGAAACCTGCGTCCCTGCAGCGAAAGCTGGACCAGAGAGGCCAGACACACAGCCACCAGACGTTAAAGATCAAAGTAAGTGCTCTACATATATTGACACCGGTGTAATCTGTAACACCCGTGTCACAAGTTTATAAACCGGTGGGAAAATGTCCTCAGCATCCCATCCCTATTAGATACTTGCCCAGAGTATGTCCGTTCAAATTTCAGACTTTTGATCAATCAGAACAAATGTGTGATTTTCCCCTTATCATACTAGTCTTTGTGCACAAATGGGTTAAAAGAGACAGGATAGCTGAAGACAAGATCATGAAGGTGTGTCTCCAGTGACGACTCTTAAAACGGGCAGAACAAATGTAATTCCTATTGATCCGAGTGTGATTTAACAGCTCACTGACCGGGGTGTTTGTCTGGAGAAGAGAGTGCCCCCTGAGGGAGATAAACAGAGCTGCAGACACAGAGTGACGGGAGCTTAATGGAATAGGGGAGGAAGGAGGAAGCCAGAGGAAGAAAGAAGAAAGAGCTGCCTTTTTTCCTCTTGTCTGTCTCGTGTTCAGGTCAGATCACACGGGGCTGACACTGGACTTGTACTGGGGCTGAAGGCAGGCCCGAGAACTGGTTCGGCCGGTGAAAACATGCCTCTGAGAGCAATTAGGAGGCCAATTAGTTTCTTCTTATAGAGGCCGGCACGTCAGGGCTTGCCAGCTCCAGTGTGCAATCCTTCCTGACATCCGTCCCCAGCAACAACCCATACTGATGGTTTTCATTTCCCTCTATTCTGGTGAGAAAGCGCTGCAGCTGGCCAGCTGGAAAAACTCTCAACAACAACACAAAGAGGAAATCCAGAGGGGTTGCAAAGCCACAACTATCAATGCTTGTTTAGCAGTTCCCAACACTACTCCGAATTGATCTATTACGAGCAAATGAAGTGTCAGCAAGAAGCAGTCAAATGTCTTTGGCTGTTTACCACCCTGTCAGTTTTGGCCCTGATTTTCTAAATGTCTTATTAAAATCAAGACTTAGACATTTAAATTTAATTAACTAAGCATGTGTCATTTGATAATTCAAATTAGAGAGATGACAATGTGAGGCAGGATGCGCTGCTGTGATAATTCTTATTTTTGGTAAACAGCAGGAGATTTGGGAGGTGGAGCTGGATTGGAGGGATATTTTCCCAGTGAGACGTCTCAGCGGAGAGCCAGTTTGGCACGAGTTTAATGCCAGTCGGCCTCCGCTGGGCACCGGCAAACAGTTGTGTCATTCAATTGCGGCCCAATCCGATCAGACAGAGAAGAGGCCGGCGGACCGGCGCCACACGGAGCCAAACTCCAGCGCCCAGCGGAGGTCAAGGCACACAGAAGCACGCTGTCCAAATCCTCACGGCTGTTCTCTCATAGATACGTTCACACACACACTTCAAGCTCTGGAAATCAATCACTCTTAAACTTTTCCTGAATTCAAACAAGTCATTTAAGGAAAGACTGTGAGGCGTTTCTTAATTATCACATACTTTCAGAAGTCCCCAGAGTCTATTCTTAACTTAGAAACTTGTCTTTTCATGTTAAACACCCTCTTCTTGGAATAATCCACACAAAACAGACTTCATTTGAAAAAGAAATTGCCATCATACTAGGCATTCAAAACATTCTTCACGGTGACTGTAGCTACTTTGCGCTGCCGTTTCGGTCAAGGTCTCTCTAGAAATAATGCATCTCAAGAGAGTTCCTGGTTAAATAAAGATCAAATAAATAAACAAATTGTGATTCATCGTACCGCCGGCGCTGGTTATGCACTCACAGCTTCTACCTGCTGCACGCTGCTGCGCTGGCTGTGTCAATCGATTTCCACCACACCGGCTCATCCTGCTCTCGTTTCTTTGTTACCAGACTTGCCCAGGGCATCTCTTGCCTTGTTGCGTTTCGTGTATTTTTATACAGTAGATGTGCTTCTGTTAGCTTTTTCTATCTGTTACCCTCTTGTGTTCAACACTGAGTTGCGTGGACTCAGAACCTATTCTGCAAAATACAAAGATTTATGAAAATACCAGACCCAGTGTCCTCTGATTTACGTTTTCCTTGATATAAACAGTAATGAATGAGTATATGTTTGACTACATGCTGTGAAATTGGAGTGCCATAAATATTATTTCCATTTCTTTAATGCGTCCTTGTAGTAGCTAATGAGCATAAATAACAGTAAGCAATGAGAGACCAATCTTAACAGCACTTTTCTAACACTGTAGCTGCACAAAACACCACGCAGAGGCATTACTGAATCAATTAATGATAACAACAACTATAGGAATAAAAAGTGCTCTTAATCTGCTGAGAAGTATTATAGAATTGAGTGCTAAATGACACATCAGTGGTTGTCAGAATAGAAACCTTTGGTTCATAGGCGCAGTTTGAACTTTGAGGTTGGGGGTTCACAGAGAGAAATCCAGAGGGAATGCAATGTGTACAACACAAAGAGGTCTAATGTATATATATGTATATGTATGTAATGTATTTAAAGCACCGCAAAGGACGAGGAACGGCTGATTCGTGAAGTTGGAATGAGGAGTTATCTGATACAATACCTCCTCATTTCACTACAAACACCTGAAGAAGGAGGAGGCAACAGGCTGAAGGAAGATTGCCATGAGATCACCTGAAAGTTTACTAAGGCTACTGTATGTCATTTTCAGTAAATATATCACAGTATAAAACCTGTTTTCTGTTTAAAAAACACAAACGTCGGAAGGTAGCAAGTACTATTCACCCATCTTTTAAGTAGCTATACGCCCGATCTGGAGCGTACAGCTGATAGGTATGTGGTTTATTTACACGGTGTAACTGAATATTTAACAGTAAGGCTACTAAGTAAATAAAAAGACCACAAATCTATCTTCTTATCTTGTTGGGGTTTTTTTCTGTCAATACGAAGACACAACAATATTATTCATCATTACAATAAAATATTAGTTTTGCATTATTATAAAAATTAAAGATGCATTTCTAGGTGGTCAAGTGAGCCCCCCCCCTGAACCAACGCAAACTGTGCCTTTTGGTTACACATTTATAATACAGCCATGTATTTATCTAATATTTTTCCCCGAGGTTTCTCTGATTTATTATAGGTATTTCTCCAACATTTTTTTTTTTTTATCAACAACACATCCTCTATCCTCTCTGCCACGCTCTGAATCCCAGGTTCTCTTTTGTCCTCCTCCTCCTTTCAATTCTCCATATGTGCACTCGCTTATTACCTCAGATCTCACTGTGATTGGACCTGCCCCGCTCCACCAGGGGGAACCAAATACTGTAAGCGTGGGCCTGGCCTCTGTAGCTGAAGCCCCCGTGACCTTGGAGCGAGGTGCGCCGCCCTGGGAACCGACCGAACGAACAATATGAGGCGGGGAGGGAGCCGGGCACACAAACAGTCCATTACCATCCATAATGCGGACTCTCTGCTGCGCCTATCCAGAAACCTCGCGGCTCTACCATCTTCTTTCATTTTATCCTGCCAGGGAGGGGGGAGGGAGGGAGATCTCTCTGCCTGTGCCTGTGCAATCTGGCCAAAGAGGAAGAGACCGGAGTACATGAATAAAGGGACTGGTTTGCTCCAGGCAGAGCTGAAATTGGTCTATTACGGGGCTCCATTTGAGATCAGTGTGGGAGGGAGTGGCAAGGCCAAGCACTGAGGGTTTTCCCTTTTTGGCTTTCTTCTTTCTCTTCCCTTTGTAGTTTTCATAGCATATGTTACAGAAAATATTGCAACCTTCAGGCATGAAGTTTAAAATATTCCCAGCTATTGAATAAAGGAGAAATTTGAACTGTAATTCTCTGTATTCAGCTGTATGACCTAGTGTTCTTATAATAGCCTCCTTTAGGACTCATAAAGATCTCCACCGTGTTGAACAATATCACTTTAATCAGTTTTATTCCTGTTCTGTTCAATGACTTAAGTAGAAAATAGGAACGGAGCGAGTTGTGATTAGCTAAAATTGAATATATGAAATTGCTGCTGATGGAGCATTCAGCTCTGACTGGCCATGATTATAGAGATGGATCACCTCTTATATCGAGCAAAAAAAATATTTTATTACTACACTATGAGTTCTGCAGCTGCTGTATAAAAGCACCAAGCTTTTTTTCTTTACTTTTTTTTTTTTTTTTAACGCTCACTGAACCACGACAGAGAAACCGCCATAATGCCCAATCAGAGACGTCAAACGACCTTTATCTAATCGCGCAAAATGGCACATAAGTGGACTGATTTGTGTTCCCCCCGTTTTCCATCTGCGACGCGCTAGTGGATGAGGTGAATGAAGGGGCTCCGCAGCAGGGCGATTATATAAGAATAAATGCTCTCTTTCCGAGGTATTATCTATTCACAAAAGAGTTTCAACTGATGTGAAGTAAGCCCGGCCCGGCACAAGCCAACGCTGAGGACCACACAATCAGGAGGCATTGTAGTTGGAGTGGGACCCTCTCCCGCATGATCATTAGGCAAATGGAGATGCAGCGATGGAGAGCATGCGGTGTTATTTTGCTGTGATTTTTCTTCAGATTCAAAAAAAAAAGTGTCATGCTACATTATCTCTGCTTTGACAGAGTTTTGCTCTCCCTTGAATGACTACGACACAGTGTTATTGTAATCTTCCTGGATACACATGGAGCAAGATGATCTCATACATGTTTGTAGCTATACTGGGAAAAGTAATGCACTGTAATTTGTATGTATATCCCACAAAATCAATTTGTATGTAATCCATGTAATCGTGAACCGGGAAGTATAAAGAGAGACTTTCGCCCAGAAGACGAATGTTCATACCCCGTGTGAAACCAGAAGTGAACGTTGATTTAATTGTCGCATAAGTTCCAAACTTAAGTTACATCACCTCCTGTGTTTCTTAAACCCAAACCACAATCTTTTTCTAAACCTAACTAAATCGTTTTTGTAACGTAACTTCCGTACTTAAGTTACGCTAAATCCAGAGTTATTTTAACCCAAACCACGATCTTTTTCTAAACCTAACTAAATCGTTTTTGTAACGTAACTTCCGTACTTAAGTTACGCTAAATCCAGAGTTATTTTAACCCAAACCACGATCTTTTTCTAAGCCTAACCAAGTAGTTTTTGCAATGTAACTTCCGTACTTAAGTTACGCTAATTCCGGAGTTATTTTAACCCAAACCATTATCTTTTCTAAGTAGTTTTGTTGCCTAAAAATTTGAAAAGAATGTATGCATGTAGCGACTGGAAATTGACATGTGTGTCATGTGTTGCTGGACATTTATAAGATATCATATGAAGCATTTTATGAGGATACGTTGCTTGGAAAGCAGTTTGTGCTGCAGTATGAAGGGAAGGAAGCGTCTAACATCAAACTGCACAAAATGTTTGAAATCCTGTTGTTTTTCTGGTCTAACTTCCTGAAAGCCAGCAACCTTGAGGAAAAAAAAGAGCAGAGCGAGATCGAGGTCAACTTCTCAACTCAAAGACGTCGTCTGCTAAAATTATAGGGCCCATTCTCTATAACGGCTGCACTGAGGTAAACAGAATTAATCAAGATTACTGGACAGGATAGCTTGAAGGTGGCTCACTGTAGGGAGAGAGAAAAGGCTGATACTCAGCATTAGTCGAGAGCTCAGATAAATAGGTGATTTATAGGAGCCATTAATAGTGAGAGGCAGGCCGCACATCTCATTACACAGGTTAGATTGTTCATAGTTGGTAAAGAAGCTGTGCCTCCCTCTGATATTCAATCATAAGTGCTGCTTTATATGAAAGGTCAAACTGATGCATACAATGAAAACTTAAAATAGATGATCTGGAGAGAAATATTGCCAGAAAAGGGCGGCGCGGCATCGTACTATGACTTGGCTTAAGACACACTGCCTCAAAATACCCACCCCCATGTTTGATCATGTTTATTGTCTTCAGCCATCTGCAGCTGATAACCCTTGACTGAACAAGCTGTTAGTTATCCCATGAGGGGTGTGCGGAGAAATAGCCGCACTTGTTCAGAAATGACTTTCTTGTAAGAAGGCACTACTGCGGGCGATCCACAGATCAGTTCTGAAAGAAGCAACAGGGTGAGAAAAGAGTCAAGAAAATGTACTCAGATGTCAGAAAAGATCTCTTGATTTCTTTAAATTAGAAGTAGAAGCAGCTTGTGAGGCGACATTGCTCCTGAGGCGTTGTTGCTCTGTGACTCACTGCTTCAGATATTGCCACCAGGAAAACCAGCAAACAAAGGATAACTAGAGTATATTTATGAACTTGTGCAACCGAATCTTCTGATTTTATCAGGCAGGGAAAAATACACAGAGGCCAAACCGAGGGATCGATCTATAAAGAGGAATACAAAAGAGGGAAGAAGCATCAGCAGGTCGCTCCCCGTTCAGCACCAGCTGAATGTGTTCATGTGACATTTAAGGGAATTAGGTGGTGTTAGGAAAAAATGACAACCGCTTTGTCTCTGTTAAAGAGCTTAGCCAAGACATGGAGAATAATTTGGTATGGCTCTCACGCAGGCTTTGAAAACACAAAGGAAAAATCTTGTGGTGGCACTTGAGTGCACCCAGTGGGCAACTCCAGGGTCTGAGAAGTGAAGCCAATGCTGAAGTTTCTTAAACTTGCATTCTTTCTAACAGTCAGCAGGGGGCAACTCCTCTGGTTGCAAAAAGAAGTCTGATTGTATAGAAGTCTATGAGAAAATGAGCCTACTTCTCACTTGATTTATTACCTCAGTAAACATTGTAAACATGAGTTTATGGTCTCAATCGCTAGTTTCAAGTCTTCTTCAATACAGCATGATGTTCATTTAGTAAATTATGGTCCCATTTAGAGTCAAATAGACCATAAAGCAGGGGATGCTTTAGGGCGTGGCTACATTGTAATTTACAACTTTAATCCTTTCACAGTGTGCTTTTAATTCATGAAAGTTAATTATAAGTATTATAATTTTTGTTTGCTTAAAAATGTGTTATTGAGCGTTTGGTTGTACTTAGCTCCACCCTCTTGTGTCACTTCTGGTTGCAAAAACCAGGGTGCAGAACTCCAGGCAAAGAGTATAGAAACAAAGAGACAAAACTCCAGTGTTTTTTTGACAACAGCTGCTGCCGCCATTTTGGACTGAAAACGCTTATTATATGTATAATATATTTATTGTTCAACACAGGCCATTTTGGTAGAGACATTAAATATGACAATAGAATAGATCTAATTTAGTTTTACTTTTGTAGGCGGATGTTTGACTGGCGTCCGGTAGTCTCTTTCAGTCCAAAATGGCGGAAACATAGCTTTTCTGCTGGGCGCTGATGCTGTAATAGAACGAACGATTGACTTTCACTTCTCGGCAATGTACGTTCTTTGCTCGAGGCTTCAAAACAGCAGTTAACAACGACCAAAAACCAAGATGACGATGGCCTAAATGCCGAACTAGAGGCTTCAAAATCGCACCGTGATCGCACCATTATTTCCTTCTTGCTTCATCAATGTCAGCTTTACATACAAAGGCTGTCGTGGCTTTGAGAAATGAGGTTGGAATAAAAAAAAATAATGCTAAAAGGAACAAACAGCACGGCTTTACTTGTTATGACATAATGTCAAACCATCACTTGGCTGCTGGATAGCCTCTGAAATTTCAGGAGACAAGCTCAACAGTGGAAAAACACAGACTATAATTACCATACTAAATACATGTTATTTAATAAAACTACATATATGACCATCTGAATAATATAAGCAGGCATTTCTTTTGCAAAAGCTTTCATCTTCAGATATTATGATCAGCCGCTAAGTTTTACACGAACTCAAATTTCCTTAATTTCTGTCTAATTGGACAACTCACAGCATCCTCCAGCTCCCTCCAGATGTCTGCTGGTTCCTCCATAAATCTCCTCATAAATTGGCCTGATTTTTCATGCGCATGGGTGTGTGTATGTGTGTGTGAGAGAGAGAGGCTGCCCTGTTCTGACCTTCAGCTGTGGGCCAGCAGTCCAGACCGATCAGGCAAAGGGAAACCAACTGCCAGCGCTACTTCGTCCTCTGTCAGGTGTTGACAACCTGCATAAACATCGAGTGAGAAGCGTGGCTCAACCTGAGGGGCAAAAGCCAGCATGAATAATCTGGAGAGCCATTCAGATGAGAACAGGTTTGACTGGGCTAAATCTGGGATATGACAGTGAAGGGGAAAACACTCGGTTGAGGATTTTTTATGCAGCATATTTCTCTTTTTTTAGTTAAAATTAAGTGTCTGGTACTTTTGAATTGTTGGAAATGTTTGTAGGAATATGCTAAAAAAAAGCAACTTGACGTTACTTCCTGTGAGCGGCTGTTCTCTAGTGAGGCGTTGCCATCTCTTAAGTTAAAAAAGCTCGGAGTAGCTCACTCAAGTAAGGCAGACTGGAAAGTCTGGCAAAACTTTATTGGGGTCGATGGGCAGATATGGAAACTAGTAAGGGGGCTATCTCTCCAGTTAGCAGTCGCGCAGAGAGATGAAAGCTTTCTGAGTGCAGAGATGAGAGGAATTTGAATGATGAGTGACGCTGCATTAGCCATTTTAACGGGAAGGTGTGATGTGAGCTTTGCATGTGAGGCTTCTGAAGATAATGCTGAAAATAGATGAATATGAATTTCAGTAATCCATAGCAGATTTTACCAAACTGTTTTTCTCTTGAATCTTTAAAAATGAAGCACATGTGGGTTGGATAAGTCTATGAGCTGTGAGCAAAGAGTGATTTTTACCCTCTCAGGTTGTTTTATTTGAATACTTTAAAAGGCCTGGAGAGGTAATCCAGTTTATAGAACTTGTGTAGCAGAAATAGGTTTCTCCTTCTTCTTGTTTATCATCTCATGACTCCTTAGATTTATTCATTTATCAATTACTGGGTGTGTTTTTTCTTTACTGCAAATACATTTAGTGATTTAGGTTGATAAAATGCCTGTGTTTCTTTCACTTTTCCCTAGTGAAACTTAACATATCATCATTTTTCAGGTTCATACTTGTATTTTGGGTTTCTACTAGAACATGTTTACGTGCTTCAATGTTAAAAAAAACATTATTTTTCTCATACTGCCTGTCTGAATATACCTGTATTCACCCTCTGTCTGAAACACTCTGTCTCTTTAAGACCCCTCCTGAAAAAGCCCAGTCTGCTCTGATTAATCAACGTTTCAGCCGCACTTCTACCAGTGACTGCATCGTTGTGACATCACAACTTTACGGAAGTCCTGATGGCTCACTTAAAAGCACAGCTTCTCCAAGGATTGAGCATTTTGATACTTTCTTAGTATTTCTAAATCACCTAGACCTGCTTTATAATAAAAAAAAGACATCTCACTTTCTACAATATGGGACCTTTAAAATATCTTGTTGAGTTTTCTTGCTTAGAAATTCAATAAATACAAAAGCATAAACTGTACTGTGTTGTGATTTATGCAAATCAATTGAACCCACTGTAAAGAGCAAGCCTATTTTGGATGACTGACACAAATATGATTGGTCTATTAGCCTATCAGTCATGCTATTAAGGTCTGCCATTATGAATCAGGCTTGATGGTTTGTGATTGGACACAAGAGCATATTGGGCTCATTAGCCCCGACGGTTCCCAGCAGCTCTGCCCAGATCCAAATCAATGAGCTCCACTTTTTAAAAAAGGACTATGACAGCTGTGACCTTTGGAGCCGCGAGGTCAACGCGATGACAACGCGATGCCAACTTCCCCTTAAATTGCTCGAGGTTGATTGTTAACAGAACCAGGTGGCGGTGGCGGCGGCGGCGGCGGTGGTGGCGGCTTAAACAGTTTGGATCAAACATTCTCGCTCACACACAGCTGCACAAATGAATTATTTAACAAGGCAAGTTATAGTGATCTGTAGATAATGTAGAGGGCTTCAGGGTCTTTAATGTACATAGCAGAGGAAAATGAATCCTGAGCATTCTATCTATCCTCTCCTGCAAATTATGCACGCGGACACTAATTTCCCACAAAGGAGAACACTGTGTGCCTGGGCTATCTCTCTCTTGCTCCCTTAGTGCTATGAAAACACAGGGGGAAACACATATATACACACTGTAAACCAGAGGAGGAGTGCTGCCCTGCAGGCGTATCTCCGTCAGTACACAGAAAAACTTCATTATGGTGAAACAAATGTGTCCTCAGCAGCAAATCAGCCTCAGTAGGAGGTGCTCTTTTATGAACGTCTGGACAGTATTAAATTACACTGAAACTGACACTGTTGCTTAGTCCACCGGTGGTTCTGGATGAGCCTCTTGATGTGTGTTGAAAGCCCAAACAAGCTCTAAAAACCCGTCTGGGTCTGTCAAATGTGCTTTTGATGATTTCCCTGAGAAACAGTGGTCTGTATTTCCTCAGAAGCGCTTTGCCGTGCCTGACGTGATCCTATTTTGAATGGTCCTCTGCGGTAATGAGGTCATTTGTCTTGTGCAAAGGAGAGGGGATCTATAGTTGTCATACTCTGAGCTGGAGATAAATGTGAAAGGCTAAGACTGTGCCAGTGAAAAGAATTTATGCAGTCAAGCCTTTTACTCTCTCAGCTACAGTGTAGAGGAAAAAAAAAAAAAACTCAGCGTCTGGAAACAAAAAGGATGCAATTAAATAGGCAGACGTGAACGCGGATGTCTGTTATTTAGTGACTTATTGATCTTCGGGATAACAATGTTCATGCAATCATATAATCAAATACATGTCTGAGTTTTCTCCGTGTTCTTTGTGGAGCACGTCCTTGTCCTCTTTATATTGTCTGTGTTGTATTTATTTTCAGAATGCTGTATTTATGCAGCTTTTTTCTGGGCCAATGTGCTCTTGGAAAAGAAATGTCAGGGTTAACGTGTCTGGTTTGGTTCAAAAGAACGGTGGCGTGTTTGTCAATTGACTAAACAAGCAGTCCAAAGCAAAACTGATGAACCACAGGACTTTATGATATATTTACATACACATTGTTTTCCTTGGTTTGGACCAAATGGATTGAACTCCAGGTGTGAAAGTTCCCCAAATCTCAATGGGACTTGTAGCTAGGTAAATAACCAACCATGTCTCCTACATAATTGTGTTACCATACAACTAAACAGCATTCTCAATTCGGTACAGTGACAGTTTTAAATGATTTTAAATACACGGTTAATTGTAAATTGAAACGAAACAAAGCCGCAACAAAAGTACTTTGTTAAGTAACGTTATTTAAGTTACGGACGTAAATTAAAAGAAGTCAGCGTTCACTTTTGGTTTCACACGGGGCACGAACAGAGGTCTCCTGGGTGAAAGTCCTGTTGGTTTGACCCATCCACCACCACAACCTCCTCCCTACGCAGACTTCCGCAGACTTTGTTTAGAAATGTATTTGTGATACGTCAAAAACAAACGTAATCCAGGGGAAAATAGGCTCCCCTCGAAACATAATTGACAATGCACTTTCGTTGTAAGGGAACGTAATTTTTAGGAGACCAGGCTGAAATAACAGGAAAGAAAAAATAAGAGAAAATAGGTGAGCCTAACAGAAAAATGCATGTTGTTGGGGGTAGGGATATCACAAGAACCGCTACCTCAGTAGCAAGTAGAGGCCAAAACACTGAAAATGTGACAGTACAATACTCGTTTTTCTACAGTACAGCAGGTACAGTAGGTACAGGGAATCAGGCGTCCCGGGACTGTCAGCGTCTAGGGGACAAAAATGTCCCTGATGATGCTACATTGTGAACAACAAATCCGTATTCAAATCAGTACAACGAGACCTGGAGTTAGCTGTTAGCAGCCGGTGGGCAGCAGAGTCAGAGCTAATGTAGGGAGGTTGCATTGATTTAGATTATGATGTGTTCAAGCTCTATTCAGTGAAATGTGATTTGTTGGGCAAAGGTAAATTATAACATTTTCATGATGTGCTCAAATGTAATCTTATAAAAATCAGTTTTTGCCGGAAAAAAACAGAGGCGAATCATCAGAGATTAAGAATAAATTTGCAAAAAACAGTATGCAAATGTGTGTTGAAGTACATTGTTTTTTACTGAAGTATCGAGAATCCTGGAATTTCACTTAATTTCTGGTAGTCAAGTGGTTATGAAGCGTACAACAACATGTGTACAAAAGCCCTGAGCAGCGAGTCCTTGGTTTGATTCCCCAGCCAGGCTGTTTTGCTTTGATGTAATTATCCTCCTCTATTTCCCCACATTTCTTGTCTCTCTCCACTATTACTATCAAACAAAGGCATAAAATACCCCCAAAAATAATCTCTCAAATGCATGCTGTCCGAACAAAACCACACAACAAATGGCTTCCTGTGCTTCTCCTTCCTCCACTATGTGATGCGAGAGGCAGGCGATTCAATAATGCTCTCTCTTTTTTTTTTACTCTTAATGCTCTTCTTCCTCTAATACCGAAGTGCACATGTTAAAAACAAAATGGATTGTTCAGCCACTGCTG
This sequence comes from Sebastiscus tertius, assembly GCA_916701665.1. Lineage (NCBI taxonomy): Eukaryota > Metazoa > Chordata > Actinopteri > Perciformes > Sebastidae > Sebastiscus > Sebastiscus tertius. The sequence goes on along the minus strand of CAKAOH010002499.1, from coordinate 58 downwards.
CTAATACCTCCTTGTTCAGTAAATGGCTTAGCTCCTCCACCATGCTTATAGCTTTTGC
>CAKAOH010002492.1:4559-26082 GCA_916701665.1 Sebastiscus tertius | reverse complement strand
ATAGCTTGTTTTGTTCCCAAAGATAATAAATTGATACAATTTATTAGGGGTGTAACAATACATCGATATATCGATTTAATGATCAACGATCCAATATATCGATGTAAATCATCAACACATATCATCGTCTTTAAGATACGCCCTTATTTTGAAATTCTTAACTGATAAAAAAAATTTGAACTTAAAAATGTGAAATGTTGCACTTTATAGTAAACACGAGGAGGTCTATTTTTATTCTTTTCATTAAAAAGAATAGATTGTTTTTTCATTCAACTGTGTGGAGGAGCCCAGTAATAACATTTTTAAATCATATTTTAGTTGCTTTTTGTGAGTTGATATAAATGGAACTGATTGTGTTAAATGGGCATATGATACAATCTCATATCGACAGCAGGCCCCTGACTTGAATTGAAATCGTATTGTAGCAGACTTTGTGATATCTGTATGACCCGCGCTTACAAATATCGTATCGTTGTCCAGAGAATCAATAAAATATTGTATCATGATGAAACTTGCGACTAACACCCTTATAATTTATACTAATATAACATAGTTAGTTATCAAAATTGTTGCAAATTAAAGATCTATCGATCATCTTACTGATTAATCAATTAATTGTTTCAGCTCTACCTGATATCATCACAGAAAAGCTTTTTAAGCTCTTTGGATGAGGGGAATTACATCTTCTTTAAAGGGATATTATTACTTTGATTGAGTTTTAGCACAGAAGGTGACATGCATAGCCAGATTTTACAGAATAGATACAATAACAGAATATCAAAGTATGTATAGTACCTGACATTATGTTGCGACACACACTGCATGGTTTTGACATAAGAATCCTGTGACGTGAACTCCATTTGTTGATGGCACGGGTCTCTGGCCAATCTGTAGCCCAGCTTGCTTTTCCTCAGACCCTGAATGCACACTCGTGTCCAGCCTGGAGGCAGCTTCGCCTGGGAACACTGAAGGTAGGTGCGAGTTTCTGCCTCACTGGGACTGTCAAAGCGGGCACAGCGCATGATCCTCCTCTCCCTCAGACCCATCACCCAGCGCGTAGGAACAAGGGCTATGAGCTCCCTGGGACGGGGACCTGGGCCTTGCTGCCGCCGGTCAACCCCCAAGTCTTTCTCAACTGCATGCATCAGCCAATCCATGGTGAGTCTCTCCAATGCTTGTTAAAGAGTCACACAATGTCCTGCTGTGAACGCCTTGCTGTCTCCCACAAGGACAACTTTCAGACATTCATGGATGAAGAAATCAAAGTCAGGGCAGACCTAATCTCCTCTTCCACCTGTCCCTCTGAGGAAATAATAGAAAAGCAGAAATGGACAATTAGATGAGCTTCTTTTGCAGTGTGCTTTAACAGTAATATTGCTGTGCAGTGACAGATTGTTTTCAACAGATGAGAAAAGTAGGTTGCTTGCTGCAATGAAGGAGTGATGTGATGTTGGTGATTGCACACATTGACTACTTCAGTGCTTCTCCAAGACCCTGAAATTTGAGCTCAGCTCTCCTCACATGATTTCCTCCTTCTGCTTCCGCCCTCAAGTTTAGTGATTTAAACTGTAACTTAACCACAAGCAAACTATTACTCAATGGCTCACTAGCAAAAATGTACAACTCACTTCACTTGCAACTTCCCAAAAACAGTAGTAAATATCAGTAGTTAAAAGTTTGAAAGGATTTCGTTAGCTAGCCTGCTAGCTGTCTGTCTGGCAGAGATAACGTCTAAAAAGTTGTACTACATAAAGCTACAAATTTCTCTGTAAAAGTCTGATTTTTAGATTAATCAAAAGACGCGTCTTATTTTCATACATTCCTTTAATTGTTCTGCATTTTACTGCAGTCAGAGGCATTAATTTAAATCCAGTGACAGGTGAGACTTCAGTCTCTCTTTCTTTCTCTCTCTCTGTGTTTGAACACTATGAAGTGTAAGTGGCAGCAAATCATCTGATGTGTCAGAGGAGAGATGAGGAGTATTGTTGTGAAACTAAATGTTTTGAACTGAGACATGTTAGTTTGTAAAAAGCTGACTTTTCAGAGTGAAACAGATCATCAAGACACATTTAAACCAAAACTGTAAACACTGCAAGCTTCAAACCACACATATAGCTAAGGCAAGGCAAGACAAGGCAAGGCAGCTTTATTTGTAGAGCACATTTCAGCAACAGGGCAATTCAAAGTACTTTACATAAACATTCAATAACATTGCAACAAAGTGCAAAAGAGCATTGAGACATAATTAAAACAGTTAAAAAACATAAAATAAAAAGAAGCTAAAACTAAAAGCTAGGATTGAAGCTAAAATAGAGTATAACACACAAGAGTAAAAGCTGTAGTGCAGTATATAAGATCATTATCTGGTTTAATAAAAGGCAGCAGCAAACAGGAAAGTCTTAAGCTTTGTTTTAAAGCTAAAGCTAAGTGTTATGTAACTAATGACAACCTATTCCTGGTTAAAATGATTATAGGTTTGGTTGCTTTAAAGAGGAAGTAACGTCCACTCAACGCTAACAGGTAGCTTAGCAACATGCTAACGTTACCCTGCCTCACTCAAACTAGCTAAACTCCCTCATAAAGGTTAGTTACTAACATTACTGACACCGAGCTGAACAAGAGCAGCTCTACTGGTTCAATGTAACTCCTCTGTAACAACAGAACAACAGTGTTTAATGTGTATCTAGCTCACCTCACACCAGCTAGCGTTAAGCTAAGCTAACTGAGCACCGCCGGTGTCACACATGATGAGTTTCTACTGCAGTAACTTTATAAAGGAGAGTACATACAGCAGGGCGAGAGTTACTTCCTCCATTGTTCTGATGGTTACTGGTGCTTGTCAGCAGACAGACAGTCAGTCAGATGATGTTTTGTTGTGTGCTAGTTGGAGCCATGTTTAAGAAGAGACACACCTCACGTGACACAACAGCAGCCCCATGTCATGTGATTATTACTGCTGAAGCTGCGCGACTTCTTCTTCTGTGAGAGATATAAAGGCAGCTGATATCCTCAGTGTTGGAAGACTGCTGCCATCCTCTGGAGATAGTTGACTCCTGCAGTGCTCAGTATGTCAGTTTTGTCATTTTTTGTCATTTTTTGAGAAACCCACTACAGTAATCTCTGAGTAGCCAGTAGTAGTATCTTCTTTTTCCTTTAAAAAAAAATTAAATTCATTATTATCATTATTATTATTATTATTATTATTATTATTATTATTATTATTATTATTTATTTTTTCTATTTTATATATATATATGTATGTATGTGTATGTATGTGTGTGTACGTATGTGTATGTGTTTGTATGTAGTTATGTATATATGTATATGTATATGTGTGTATGTAGGCATGTATATGTGTGTATGTATATGTATGTATGTGTATGTGTGTGTATATATATATATATGTATGTATATGTATAGTACCTATGTATAGTACCTGACATATATATATTTATTTATTTTTTTTCGCTTCTTCTTCTTATTTTTTTTTTCATGACTTATTTGCGGATACTCCCCCTCTGTTGTATTCTCCAAATTTGAATTTTATGTATCCATGATTGAGAATCAGTTAGGTCTTTTGTGGCCAGTTGTGGCTGTTTGTGTATATGTTGTTGTCAGGTATGATTGCTTGATGTGTTGTGTCATGGGTGAGTGTTGTTCAAAAAACAAAAATTAACTTTCCCTGTATAGTGACTGTTCTATTGATTATTGACAATTAATAAACAGACCTTTGAAAGAAAAAAGTATGTCAGGTGTTTCCCATACTTGTCCTTTTCCACCACACTTCAGTAAATTCTTTAATCCTGCTCCTGTTAGTCCTAATCTTTTAATTTCTTCCATCATGTCTTTTCTCTCTGATATTTTCTGCAACTAGCAATCACAAGTTCTACAGTTTTCTCTCCTATTTCTCACAATATCCGCTCTATTTTGAATTGAATGTCCTCCCCTTAAAGGGACTATTTGTAAGAATCAGAAATGCTTGTTAACAGCAACATCTTTGGCTGTTAAGTCAATGAAAGTCAGCGTCAGGCTCGAGCTTGTGCTCGCCCTACATAGACATGAACGAGCATCGCTCAAAACAGTGAGGTCAGCTAAAACCACAATAGCACTATATTTCACCTGCTTGGTTGTAATGTTGGCTGACCAGACGAAGGTCTCTCCATGAATCAATGCTGATCCTAGTGTTGGCTCTTCCTGCTTCAGCCTCCCGACCACAGCCGAAGGGAACAGGGGGAGACACCGGAGTTTTGGTCGTAGACGATAACATTTCTTGCTGCGGAGCCCCGTCACTTCACAAGACACGGAAAACCTCTGTTGGTCCGGAGGAGCTGCAGCAGTTATTTCTGCACAATCGTCCACTAGATATTCTCAGAGCTAAACTAACTCTTCTGCAGTGTGTAGTGTGCGCGCATGCACGTCTAGAGAAGGAGAGAGCTGAGTGAAGGCAGGCAGGCAGGCAGAGGAGCAGAGGAGCAGAGTACAGCAGAGACTCCGGCCCTGGAGACCAAAGCTACGGTCTCCCCCGCGTCCTCTGACCGTGGCCAACAGTGTTTTGCAAGACGGGCTTCACTAGATACAACTTTGTGGTTTTGGTGCTTCCGTGTAGTTTGTGTTGGAGTCTTGTCTGAACAGCGTAGCCACACGCGAGCGCGCATGGGACACCGACCCGGGTGATTTATATGTGTCAGAAGTTACAAACAGTCCCTTTAACTCCTTAGGGCCACTTCCTCAATGACCTTCACATTGATAAACACCAGAAATCATTTATAATTTATACTTTTCTTGATAGAAGTAGATAGTCAACTGTACTACAGATGTGACACCCACGGGGGAAAAAGAGATATATCTGTGTGGGTGATTTCATTTAATTTTATTGAACAATACATTTAAGCGTAGGAAAGGGCTGCATTATAACCCATCCTTTATATCTCACTGAGCTAATGTAGTGAATGAAACAAAGCTCTTAATTCCCCTGTTTGCTTGCAATTTTCTGGCCTTTCAGCTCCCTTGAAATAACCTTATCTTATTTTAGGAACCACTCCATAGAGCATTTCCCAAATGGACAATTCCTCAAGTTTACTGAGTCTCTACTGTGTTCAATTTAAATAAATATTTGCTTCTAATACCTTAGGGATGTAGTGAGAGTCCTTTCCACAAGGTGGTGTTATGTCTGTAATTTCATAGACAAAACCTTCAGCAGTGTCTTGCAAACATGTATAGTATGTAACGTCGGTTTTATTTGTTTTAGTGGCTCAAACTTTGACTCAATCTTTTGTAATGTCCCAAAAAAATAACTACATCAGGCCCTCTGTCTACCACTGTTGTATTTTGATGCAATTGTGTTGTTGTGTGGGCATTACTGATGGCTGGTAGCAGAATATGATCAATGTTTGAGATCAAGATTTCTACCACATTATGTTTAATGTGCATGTCTCATTCCTCTTTCCTACACTGAGTTTTTTTTTTCACAAACTCACACCAAATCTGACTATTTGAAAAATTTGAAGTTGGACCCTTTATTAAATGTAAATGTTTCTATGGTCCGTTTATTAGAATAGAGTAGTAATTTCCTTTTTATATAGAAAATGTGTTGATATTTGGTATGGATGTGATTTAATAAATATGAACCTTTGAAGAATATTGACACATGCCTCTCAGTGTGTAATGATCTACTTTTGTTTTTGTTGCTGTATGAGTCCTGCTGTCGTCAGCACCTGCATGTGCACAAAGCAATCCTACTTTTTCCTAATAGACTTTATGGATATTTTAAACAACATTTAGGTACGCAAATATGGAAGTTTTGAAAGCATATTTTGGCGGGGCAGCTTGCGTGCATGATAAACCAATTATTTCAGGAAGGAAGTCAAAAATAGGAGGCAAAATTGATTATAAATAACACACAATTGATAAAGCATAGGGACACAATTGTGGCAATTATTGTCAAAAGTCAACAAACCGTCCAGATTTTAACAAATTCATCATGTCTTCACTATTGCTTAAAATGACTCTATAGGCATGAATGTTGTAATCCCACATTGGGTTGTAACCTCGCAATTACAGGGACACAAATGAAAAGCTTCTCTCATCTCAGCATACCACCAATGCAACATAATTACTGTCAGCACTTTTTGTTCTGTATAAGATAGAGCCAGAGAACATGACATTCCTTGGCTCAGCATTTTGTGTTCTGTTCCTAGTAGTTTTATAGTACTGCCAGGCACAATGAGTTTTATGTCCGAAAGAAAAGTGTTGGTTTTGGTTTAAAGCATTCACTGCAAATGACCTGAACTTACAGTAGCTACAAAAAAAGAGGGCTGGACACAATGAAGCATACTGTGCATTGTATTTGAATGCATCACATCAGTACCCCTGCAATAAACACTATTTGTACTTTTGTATTGTGTCACATCACTCAAAATGATCAAACGTGGTTCTGTATAGGCTGAGAAAAAACACCTGATGTGACCTTTGATGACCTTTACAAGTGGACAAACTCAAACATGTAGAGTTCAAGTTAAAACAAAAAAACAAAAATATAAAAACTCTGTGAACTCTGTTTTCACAAGTAATGCAGAGAGATACAAGTTATTTCTTCTGCCAACAAAGTTGTATTTTTGGCAGGTTTGCTGGTCGTTTAGTTAGTTTCATGTCTTCAAAAACAGATTTCAGTCAAATTTGGTGGAAAGTTAGACCACAGGCCAAGGGAAGGATTGGTTTTTGGTGATAATAGAAAGTGCCACCAGGTAGCACTTTATGTAATCCCTCATAACACAACTAGCTCCTTTCCTTTCCTCCTCTCCTCATACAAATGAAACGTTTGGTACAAACACAACCAGATGACCTTCAAAAAATTTTCCTATAATAAGTTGCCAAATGCCTTGCAGGCATGCATGGCCAATTTGACATACTACAGTGACATTATTTGGCTTGTCTGAAATCTGAGATGGCACAAGTTGCAAGAAAGTTTATTTTTTACCAGTAAAACTTCCAAACCATCAGTTCACCAGCACCGAGCAAACAACCACTTTACTTTTCCAGGTTCCTGTTTCTTCTCTATACTTTTTCTTGTGTACTGAAGATCACCTCAAATACAGTAATTTGAACCAAAGAGCAAAATGTAAAGTTTGCCAAGAAATGAAAACCAACCAACACACACCAGAGTGTTACATCTAAAGCCAGGATAGTTATGTGATATACACAATACAGAAAACCACATTACTGTTTTGTCTAGACTGCTGGTAAAGTAATTTATTTATTTATAATTTAATGAAATACATTTGAGGAAGCAAGGCTTTCCTCTGGTTTGAGGGGGAAATACACTGATTATTACCGAACATGATGTGACCAAAAACACACAAATCTCTCAAGTCATCGTTCATTTGATCATTCAAGTCATTCGGTTAGGCATTCATGTACCCTGTGGGTTTCTTATAGAATTTTTAAAAGAACACAATACTGCATAAATTGATTGATACACACACATGAAGTCAATCTAATCTGCTGAAACCTTGATATTTTTTGAGGAAGTGGTGGTGGGCATTTTGCAGACCAAAATTTCCAATTTCCCATTTATTATTATTGTGACAATCAGTTTTTGCAGTTTAGTGACCTGTTCTTAAAGGGGGACATATCATGCTCATTTTCAGGTTCATACTTTTATTTGGGGTTTCTACTATAGAGCATGTTTACATGCTTTAATGTTCAAAATACACATTATTTTTCTCATATGTCTGTCTCCGTTTTAGGGCCTGTCTCTTTAAGACTGTCATATTCTAATGAGCCTGCATGTGATATAGGAAGGGGAGCCAAATCTGCATGGCTTGTTGAATCACATGTTTTCTGATCTAGACAGCCCACAAAAAACTGACTGGATTGTCTTATTTCACAGTTTGTGGGTTGGTAGGCACTCCAGACATGCAAATGTATGTGCACAAGAACTGGGAAGGTTTCATGATATGTCCCCTTTAAATCTGCTTGGGACTAACAAATTCGCATTTGAAAGACTGTAGAGAGGTGTTTTATCTGTGAAGGGTAGGTGGGCTGAAGTATTTAGGTCAGCAGAAACACACAGAAAAAAGTGCAGTTACTTAATTTAGTGCACAGAGTACAAGCAATCTGGAATGGCAGCTACTTAGTTGCAACACATTTTTAAGGTGGGTGCTCTTGGTTCTCAGGCAACAACACGTTGCTCACATTGCAGACATTGTCAGCTTATCTCCCAGTATCCACTGCATTTCAATTTCCTCTGGAACGTCTTGTATCATTGAGGTTACATGATTATATTTTACTTATTTTTTAGACAAACATATTTCAATTCCAAAGGGATTTGTTATTTTTCTTCCACAATTCTATCCTGACAGTGTTTGAAAGAGCATTTAGGCCATTTAGGGAGATAGAATTTACAGAAAGTTAAATTCATTAATAAAATGATTTAATTAGAAGATTTCACAAGCTTTTTTGACGGCTAGTTAAAAGTTTCTCAGTATTATGAAATCCAGGCTACAATCCTGGCTGCCCATTATTTACTATTGTCTGATAGAAAAGCAGTGATGAAGATTACTTCAATTCACACGCCCAATGACGGTCCAAAACAATAAGGTAGAGCAGCAATGATTCAAATAACTGTCCCTGTGTAGTCATGATTCACTGGAACTCTATTGCACCACTGCTTCTGGATAAACTGTGAGACACAGCTCTTCGCATCATAGTGCATCACAGAGCAGCCTGGGACGGTCTATTCTGATGCAATGGCCACAAGTATTCATCTTATGTCCCTTAAGACATGAATAAATTCACTATAGTTGCTGCCTTACAGACAGCAACTATGTATAGTGCAACAGGTTGCAACTAGGGCTGTCAAAGTTAGCTTGTCGCGAAGGACGCTTAATAACACTCCAAACTCCATTTTCAAAGGGGACCCTTGACCTCTGACCTCAGGATATGTGAATGAAAAAGGGTTCTATGGCTACCCACGAGTCTCCCCTTTACAGACATGCCCACTTTATGATAATCACATGCAGTTTGAGGCAAGTCATAGGCAAGTCAGCACACTGACACACTGACAGCTGTTGTTGTCTGTTGGGCTGCAGTTTGCCATGTTATGATTTGAGCATAATTTGTATGCTAAATGCAGTACCTGTGAGGGTTTCTGAACAATATTTGTCATTGTTTTGTGTTGTTAATTGATTTCCAATAATAAAGACATACATATATTTTTATAAAGCAAGCATATTTGCTCCCAGAGTATTAAATACTTGACAAATCTCCCTTTAAGGTACATTTTGAACAGATAAAACAATGTGTGATTAATTATCAATTAAGCACCTCTCAATAATCAGGAACCTCAAGTTCTTTAATTATTTTCAAGTTTACTCAGTGCAGCAGTTCAGACAGCATTTTTATGATTTTTTTGTGGGGTTTGATGATTATGAGGAAGAAGCTGGGAATAATCAGTCAGCTCTTTTGTTTAGGTGTGAGCACCCAAGCACATCTCTCTCTCTCTCTCTCTCTCTCTCCCTCCTTTATATGCTTGCTCCCCCTCCCCCTCCTCTTCCTCCTCCTCCTCTTCCTCTGCGCCTCAAAAGCTCGATCCATGGTGCGAAATCCTCCCATTCACCGTTTTTCCCTTCAGGATGGCATTCTTCAAATATCTTCGCTCTGTTAAGAATGAGATTATCCTCTTCTCATCTCCATTTCTTCTCCTTCCACTGCCTTTAGTGATCGGCACATCGGTATGTAAACTCATATGAATACAATTAATTTTAATTAAACTTTGGCACACTGCCTAAAAGTGGAGAAATTCGGCAACTCTTGGTGATTTTGGCACAAAATAATTGAAATGTTGGATACTATTTAGCCAAATAGTAAGCTCAGAATTTCTTTTTTTTTAATTTCACATTTGTTTTTAAAAGTAAGTTCAATTAGAGAAACATGCATGCAGTTTTATCTCATGAATGAATCAAAACCATGCGTAAAATTCAGCGCGTCTTAGACTTTTCTTTGCCTGAAAATGCGGTTTAAATGAGTGAATGTGCTTTGTTTTGCACTGCTTCTCTTTTTGCACCTGTTGCACAGCGCACTTTGTGAGCAGATCGCATGAGAACCGTCCTGTGTTGCCTGACTGGCCGAAGCTTCTCTGAACTCTTGTGATTTTAACTCCTCGTTGTTAACATGAAGGGTCATCATGTCCAGCGTGGGAACACAGAGTCAAAGGACTCTCTCTGCCTGTCCACGTTGCAACCGCTACAACATGTGACATAGAGACATAGAGACATGCACACAGGCTGTAAGCATGTTGTTATAGACTTCAATGCAAAGCAGCCATGAACAATGGCATATAGGGTAAAGGTGGGTGACAGAGTATGGATGAATGAATGAATGAATGAAAGACTTTATTTCGAAAATAAAATAAATAAAAACAGATACAAAATAATAACAAACAAAACAAGAGTAATAGTGTCCAAAAAGGAGTAGTTAGAAGTAAAACTTATATTTCCCTATACCCCTTTCTCACTTCTCCTCTAATAACTCATATATCATAGAATGATAATATAATATAATATAATATATAAACTATTTAAGAATCTATGCTTGCTTGCAAAAACTGAAGACAATTTATTTTTGTATATATATATATATATATATATATATATATATATATAATTATCAATCTAAAAGCAACTGGAAAAAAGTTTTAAAAAGTCTTATTAACAGGGCAATAAATCAGGACAAATGAATATGTCATATAACAATAATTGGACGGGTGTTTATAGAGCTCAGAAGGCAAATTCAGGTGACCACAAGACAACAACAAGCACACTTATCTTTAACCTTTGAACCATCATAATGTCCCTTTATAAATGATGTAATAATCATTGATCCAAGAAGTGTTTTTTAGACCTTACAAGGTCTTTGTGTTTGTATGTATGTGCATTTATTTCCACATGTTTTTATTCAGGAGGCAGAATGTGCCTATGTGATAGTCCTGATGGCGGTGTACTGGTGCACAGAGGTCCTCCCGCTGGCTATAACCGCTCTGCTCCCAGCCATCCTCTTTCCCGCGTTTGGCATCATGCAATCCAAAGATGTGAGTAACATTAACCGCAGCAATCTGTCAAATTTGCTCAATAAGCATGGATGAATTTCTGTTCACACACACACACGTCTCACTTCTGTGTGACCCAGGTGTGTATGCAGTACCTGAAGGACACAAACCTGTTGTTTGTGGGGGGGCTGTTGGTGGCAGTAGCTGTGGAGCATTGGAATTTGCACAAGCGCATCGCCTTGAGGGTGCTGCTCATCGTTGGTGTGCGTCCGGCGCTGTGAGTGGCCCCCGAGGGAGATTCTCTTGTTTGGCTTTGTCATGTTTAAGACCAACGTTTCCGAAGCATATCTAATCAGCTGTGGTATCTAAACACCCGCTATAGATAAGGAGACTATGGTCTAGTTGTTTATTGCCATCATAAAAGTTGAGATTGTTAAACACCTTCTTCCAATCCAAGGCCACTAACAGTGTTTACATTGTTTTTCCCTTTCTTCCCGACAGTTTGATGTTGGGTTTCATGGGTGTGACGGCCTTCTTGTCCATGTGGATCAGTAACACGGCCACCACAGCCATGATGGTGCCGATTGTTCAAGCGGTGCTGCAGCAGCTCAACAACACTGAAGCAGAGACACCTCAGATCCTCAGCTCAGAGGAGCCGGTCCAGACATCAGACACTGACAGTAAACAGCCTCCACAGACGGAGAAACAGAGTGAAGGACAAGGTGAACATCTTCAAGTCCTCAAGTGTTCTGTTTGGCCAAGAAAAATATACTTTTACTGCTTATAAAATTTTTTTTTCATGCTCTTTGTTTGAAGGCCCAGTGGTGGTGACTTTCTTGGACGCCACAGTGGAGGCTGCCATGCGTAAGGAGGCAGCAGAAAGGCGGAGAATGTGTAAAGGGATGACCCTGTGTGTTTGTTACGCTGCCAGCATCGGAGGCACCGCCACGCTGACAGGAACCGGCCCTAATCTGGTGCTCAAGGGCCAGATGAACCAGTGAGTGTTTATTCTCAACACTTTGTTGAAGCTATGTTCTACAAAATATTATACTCTCTTTTGTTGTTTTTCCCTCAGACTCTTTCCTGAAAACGGAGATGTGATTAACTTTGCCTCCTGGTTCGGCTTTGCCTTCCCTAACATGATCCTCATGCTCACGCTGGCTTGGCTTTGGCTGCAGTTTGTCTTCATGGGATTCAAGTGAGTTTTGGTGACGGTTAAAGCTTAATTACAGTGACAGAGACTTGAATCGACATCAAGAAGCTTTTTACCGCATCAGGGGTGTGATCGAGTGTAAAGGTGACACGAAGGTTGTTTTTTTCCTCCCTGTGTGAACCCTCTAGCTTTAAGAAGACGTGGGGTTGTGGGGCTGTGAAGACAGAGAAGGAGATCGCTGCCTATAATGTGATCTGTGAGGAGCATCGTCGGCTGGGGTCCATGTCCTTTGGGGAGCTAAATGTCCTGGGTCTTTTCGTTCTGCTGGTGGTGATGTGGTTCTCAAGGGACCCGGGCTTTGTCGCTGGCTGGGCGACATATGTCTTCAACTCCAAAGCAGAGTTTGTAAACATTTTCACTCATACATTACTCTAGTTTAGGTCTTGTGAATTATTTGCTTTGGAGGAACTTTCACATATCTACGTTTATTCATTCCCTCATCCCTCCACTTCTCAGGTATGTGACAGATGCCACAGTGGCAATCTTCATCGCCGTCCTCCTCTTTGTTCTGCCCTCTAAACCCCCGCGTTTCTGTTCGCGCAGGAATCAAAGTTTTGACACAGGTGAGCCATCATTCTGGAAGAATATAGATTATGTGTCATACAGTTATATCCTTGTTTTTGAGAGCTGGAGACTGTGCAATGATTCAATACTGACATTGAGTTTATTGGATCTGTAGCACCTCATCAAACTGTTGGCCCAACTCCACCTCTGCTCACCTGGAAAGTTGCCCAAAAGAAGTTACCATGGGGCATCGTGCTTCTTCTTGGCGGAGGTTTTGCTTTGGCTAAGGGCAGTGAAGTAAGTGTTGTGTTGGCTGTGTTTAAAGCTGCAAAAGATTTTCATGAAATCAAACCATATTTATATATATATATATTTATTTTCAGCAATAGTCATTCAGTGTATTTACATTCTGTAATTACCTCTCTGTAAAGTGTTTTTTATTGTTGGTGGCGGAGTCTGCCATTCCCACACTGGATTCAAATTGCCTTCCTACTATAGGGCTGCCCCCCTCTTAGTGGGTTATTCGACTAATCGGCCGTTTTGGTCTTAGTTGACGAAGATTTCTTTAGTCGATTAGTCATTTTTCATGCTTTTTCATGCTGAATGACTTATTTCCAAGAACCGTATGGGCACATCTTTGGTAAACACATGATATAAAGTGGTGCTTTTGTGTGATTCTTTGTGGAGAAACTCACTTTCATAGATCTGTCGATTAAATCAACTAAGCGATTAGTCGACAAAATCGCATGAGTGTTAGTCGACTAAGAATTTCTTTGGTCGAGGACAGCTCAACTTCCTTTACACAAGGGATTAGCAGGAAATGGCACACTATGTAATCCAGCATTACGTCACGTCAGTAATTTTGATCTAAATCAGCCTCATTATTGACGGTTTACTCTCCTAATGCCGTATCAGAGCTGTTTTAAAGTTACAGCTACGCAAATCGAACATTTCCTACAGCTGCTTGATCAAATGTTCCCCTGGATGTGTTGCTTTTGTTTAATTCATGCTGCATATTTATGCTGCAAATACCCCTGAGTAAGCTTTCAAAGGATGCAACCTGAATTGTATACTCACAGTGAATGAGCAAATATTGACTCAGCTGTACAGATAACAACTGTTTTCATTTCCAGAAAAGACTAACCCTGTATATGTTTATGTTATATATATATCTCTTTAGGAATCAGGACTCTCGAAGTGGTTAGGAGATCAAATGACTCCCCTGCAACACATCCCTCCCTGGGCAATTGCTATCATCTTGTGCCTGCTGATTGCCACCTTCACAGAGTGCACCAGTAACGTGGCCACTGCGACGCTCTTCCTACCTGTCTTAGCCTCAATGGTAAGTTCTCAAAGAGAAAGTGAAACGTGCGGGGAAAAAAAAGCAGAAGCAGAGGCAGGATTTCAGACTGCAGGAGACAGACAATTATGTTTGGCAGCAGTGGTTCAGTAAGGTGAAGTGCTACATAGTGTAATTTCTTTTCAACCGGTTTCCCCAATTGGAGTCCAGCATTGAAACTACTCCCAGTGGGAGCCGGCCTATTTCTCCTTGTTTGGTCACCCATCTAGTTGGTCATTCAGGCTGTATGTGTTTGGTCCCCTTCCCTGGGCCCCTCCTCCCATTAATAACCTGCCAAACACACCAATTCAGCCCAGTGCCTTGTAACGCTGCCCACCCTGCTGGTGCAGAAGAATGGCATTACTGTGCCCGCTAGTCGAGCACTTCGAGAGAGAGGCTGGGTTGCGAAAGACCGTGCCAAGCAGGGGTATTCAGATAGATATTTATTGAGGACGGAGCCAAGTGGGCGCTAGGGGTTTCCAACTCTCGTGTGAAAATAGAGATAGAAAGAAAAGAGAGTCAGAAAAGAGCATCTGATCAGTTACAGGCCACTGACAGCCTTTGTGGCAATCATGGTTTGTGGTATGTCGCTTTATGTGTCAACCTGTCAAGTGAATCTTTTTTATTCGATTTAAACCAAAACCATCAGACGAGACAAAACCCTGTTATCGTGGTGGCCTGATATACAGCCAAGACCGACTATAAACTTTAACTTTATTCGGCCTTTGTTTATTTTGAGATCCAGAAATTACTGTGCACTTGTGAGCTGCTGTGCTGCAGGATATGTAATTCAGAGGCGAATTCCGCAGAGTAATGTTTTCAGCATCTTAGCAGTGTGCCATTATCGTTACATGTGTAGAGCGTCTCTATTTTAGATATCATGACTCAGCCTTGAGCTTGCAGGAATTATATCTTAATTACACCCACCTAATGAGAGTTCTCACTCTGCACAGAATTGCACTCTGAGTTATGAGTCAGTGATTACGGTAGCCAGATGGAGGAGTGGAGGAGTTTTGTGATGAAGGCTCTGTTCATCCCCTGTTGAAGCTCTCTGTGTGATTATTGCAGTCTCAGTCCATTGGAATCAATCCACTGTACGTCATGGTGCCTTGTACTCTGAGTGCCTCTTTCGCCTTCATGCTGCCTGTCGCCACGCCTCCGAACGCTATAGTCTTCTCTTATGGATACCTCAAGGTTGCTGACATGGTGAGTATGGCAGCAGTTTATTGTGTTTGCTCAGTAAATTATATGGTGAACATGCCAAGTTGTCACTTGAGGGCAACTGTAGCTGAACATACTGTATGTGATTATCACTTGACCTGAAACTGTTTACAGAATAACTACATTTTGGGAAATGCTCTTATTGGCTTTCTTGCCAAGAGTCAGATGAGGAGATGGAAACCATTCTTAAAGCTACCGTTGGTCACAGACAATCTGTGAAAAAATCAGGTTCCTCTGCCTCCTCATAGTGCTCCTAATGGCATTTGCAAGATTCCACAGTGCCCAAAGGAAAACAACCAATCAGAGCCGAGCTGGAGCCGGCCAGTCTCTGGGCAGCTGTCAATCATTCTCAAAAAAGTACACTGAAATATGTTTGTCTTTATGGTAAATATGAAACTGCAGTGGGTTAGCTTAACTCACTTCACTTGTCATTGTGAGAATAGTAAATAATCTGGCATAAAGCCCCTGATAAAAGACTGCAACTAGACATTTTTAGAGTTAATTTTCTGATACAGATGTTTGACGAGATATAGTGCGTTAAGCAGGGAGGTTTAGAGGTGCTGGTAAGTGGATTCTGTTACCTTTAGACAGAACAAGGCCAGCTGTTCCCCTCAGTTCCAGTCTTAATGCTAAGCTACGCTAACCAGCTGCTGGCTTTAGCTTCATATTTAACGGAAAGACAGGCGAGTGAGGTATCAATCTTCTCATCTAACTCTCAGCAATAAAGTAACTAAGTGTATTTCTCAAAATGTCCAACTATTACTTTAAAATCACTGTTCTTCTTCATCAGGCCAGGACAGGAATAGTCATGAACATCATTGGCATCCTTTGTATTACACTGGCCATCAACAGCTGGGGCAAGGCCATGTTCAACCTGGACACTTTCCCTGCCTGGGCCAACGTCACCGGGGTGTGAGCCTGGTTCTGCCACAGGAGATGATCCACACACACCCTGCCCTCCCTATCCACAGGTGCCAGACAAAGACCTCTGCTCAGAGCGACAGCACGGGACTACACGGCGGACCGCATGCGTCCGATTGCTGTTAGAATACAACGCCCTCAAGGCTTGTTCTCATTGACACACGAGTCTTGCTTGTGAAAGAAAGCGGTGATGAATATGATTGGGAATGGAAGAAGAGTGGTTGAAGAATGAAATTCAAAACTATCTTTTTATTTACATTGTATCATAATGAAGTTACACCTTAATGAAAGACCCCTTAGGCTCCTAAAACAGTATCACATAAATCATATGCTGTTCTCAAATAGAGAGATTTTATGATTCTCCTAAACAGCCATGGAAGGGCTATTCATAAGGTCAAAGTTATTAGAAATATTTTATATAGTCACACGTAGCCACATCTAAATAGCAATAAGCCATACGGTAATATAAGAACATAACTTTGCACATTTACTCAAGTACTGCACTTCAGTACAATTTTGAGGTACTTGTAATTTATTTAAGTATTTAAATTGTATGCTGCTTCTGATTTTACGTCATTACATTTCAGAGGAAAATATTATCCTTTTTTTTACATTTTACTACATCTTTTTTGTATTAAGATAATATGAAATATGAATATACAGTAGATTAAACTACATACCCTAAATGAGCCCCATCTCTACCAGATACAACAATTAAAATCCTGTTTTCATACATTGGTAATAATAATCCAATAACATTACATATAACATAACACTGACTATGGCAGTTCAGCTGCCTAATGAGTACTTTTACTATGATACATTTTTGTGTCAAAATTTGAGATAAATGCAAGACTGATCGACTACTTTTACACTTCGGTACTTCTACTAGTACTAGTTTACTAAGTAAAAAAAAAAAGAAGAAAGAGAAAAAATACTTCTTTCCCAACTGCTATCATGAAAGCACATCTTTCTAAATAGATTTAAGGTAAGATACCCTGTCGGTTAGGTTTGGTATTTATAGATAATGGATTTACATGTACAATACAGCAGAGACTTGACAATAAGTGAACATGTACTTTTGACCCCTGCGTTGACCTATACTGTATATCAGCATGTATGGTGGTTTGTTATAGTTCTAGCATCAGTTGAACTTTGAAATGTATCATCACTACAACGTAAGAAACCTACACGTGCCTTGTACAAACACACTGACTTATTGTACTGTAAACACAATATTTTGATCAATACAGTGTGTGCTGACATTGTGAAATGTCTCACTGCAATAATGAGTTGTGTCTGAATTGCAATAAAGTGCTATTTAAGAGATGTATAATTTTTAAATTCTCTTCAATTTCAAGACGTTTGTACCTGTGAAATGATGAATAAAGTCTATATCTTCTCTGCCTAGTGAGTTTTAATGTCTCTTTCTTGTAACATTGCCTCCATAGACAATGGTTTAATAACGCTGGATGAACAAAACATGTGCTGACTATTTCACTCATTTTCCATACAGTGTTATTTAACGAACAAGACATGATAGAGTAAGTTGTTCAAGTCATACACAAGGATATTTTTAAATTCTATAAAAAACACTTGGTTTAATATTTAAGCTACTGATTTCACATCAAGATCTTAACAGTTTCCACTAATGCCCAAATATGGGCTTTTAAACAAAAAGGCTTTAATAAAGCAGGTGGATATAAGCCGTTAAAACAGCGTTGTCATCCCTGTGTCATCCAAAACAAAGCATCATCCCACTTTCATCATCAGTCGCCTCTTTCTCAACTTCACATGACTATTACCTGTGTTTTAAAGTGCAGACGTGCTTCTCTGCCTCTTGCTTATAGTGACCTCTTGTCTCATGCATGAAGCTGATATAATCCTGTAAACACAGTGCAGAGAACCACAATAATCCTGCTCTGAAAGGCCACACCTAATGTATTTAGGCAAGAGCTCTGTGTCACCGTCCTGTTTGCCGAGACGTTACGTGAGCCAAGGGTCAAAGCAGTCATATCGTCCGTCGTTGTCTTGCGTCATAAACATTATAAGCTCAAAGAAGACACTTCACATGTCTCCATTTAAAGACTCCAGAGCACTTTATTACAACCCTATAGGTACCCATCACCATGCATGATGAGAAATATGTTTTACAGCAAAGACAAAATATCATCAATCACATGACTCTACATTATATGGCAGCACCAAACCATGTTGGTGGTATCGTGTGACACGATAGGAAAACATGTTACGCTGCAGCAAAAGGTAGTAAGGAGAAATAAATGACAGGATCACAACAACGTTTCTGACCTCAGCTCTGTTGGACAATTAAAATGTTAGACTGTTTGAAAGTGGTTAACAAGCGGTTGGGTGCACAGAGAAGTTCAGATCACTATGATCTTGGGTCCCAATGGGGAAAAAAAGCTTATGTAATTACAGTGGCCTTTCTCTCCCTTTGCTGCCTCTCAGCCACCCACTCATTATCCAATTGAAACACATCCTCACGTATCGTAGCCTCCATTATTGGCTATATATACATGTAAAGCTTCAGTGGTGGAATTGATCCTGAGAGTTGTTCTCTCTGCTGGGGTTCCATGCACACACAAGACCTCTGCGTCCTCAAAACATGTTTCTGTCAACTTGGCCTTCTGGTTACAGAGTAAGCAGGTAAAAAGATTAATAAGTTACGACCAGTTTGGGTTTCAAGATCCTTTTCCAGGCACACGAGAGGTCAAAGAGCACGTTTTGTGACTCATCCACCTGTTTGCATCTGAGAGTATTTCGTGGATGGGATGTCTTTTTAAAGCCACATTGGCCTTCCACCTTTTTCTGTATCAGTTACACATGAAGACAATACGCAGCCTGTTTGATACAATCGATCCTTCCTGGCACATAAAGACTTGTGTGTAGAGATGGTTTCAGTTAGCTATGTATCCAATTAAACTGGGGACGCAAGGCCAGGCCAAAAGCTAAAAGGTCTAGAAGAGGACAGAGGGTCTTTCTTTGCACTCTTTAATCCAGTGGTTCCCAACATAGGGTCCGTGCCCCTCTTAGGGGGGCGCCAAAGATCATTGGGGGGTTCCCAGGATTTGTCTGCTCTGAGGTTGTCAAAATTAGATTTGTAAAGATTAGACATGTATAACTAATATCGTAATAACACACTTATTGGATAATTTCTACAAAAGTCTTTTTTGCTACTTAGTAGGCCACATTATGTTTAAACTATGGCTGTCAATCATATAAAACATTTAATTGCAATTAATCGCAAATTAATCTCACATTTTTTATCTGTTCAAAATTAACCTCTAAGGGAGATTTATCAATATTTAATACTCTTATCAACATGGGAGTGGGCAAATTTGCTTGCTTTATGCAAATGTATGTATATATTTATTACTGGAACCCAATTATCAACACAGAACAATAACAAATACTGTCCAGAAGCCCTCACAGGTAAGCTGCAGGTTATGGCTGCGGAGGATTGTTTCAGACTTGTGTGAGCCAAACATTTCCAATAACTCCAGAGCATTGTAAAGTCCAAAAGTCAACATTTATTGAAAAGAGATAGATGTTATCATTTCCAAAATCCACAACATGTTTTTACCTATCCAAATATTCTGCTTAAATCCATATTTTTTGGCGTTTAGCCTTTCAAAAACAACATTTTCACTGCAGTCAAAAACTGTTTGCTCCCCAGCCTGCCACACTCTGACACAATGCCTCTCACTGACGAGTTATATTCATTAAAGAAAGATGATTTATTAAAAAAAAAATTATAATAATTTAATACACTGAATCGCTTTACTGAGATTTAGGATTTTATTTGAGGATTGTAATTTCTTGATGGTGATGGTGATGGTGATGGTGATGGTGATGACGTCAGAAAACATTGGAGAGGGGCTCAGCTTTTCTCAGATACAAGTAGGGGGGGATTCAAGGAAAAATAGGTTGGGAGCCACTGCTTTAGGCCAAAGTGCATTCATACTAACCAGGCTAAACTAAGAGTGCCTTTACAAGCATCTAGTTTTAGAACATTCATTATTTCAGTTCATATTGTGCTTGCATGGTGCATATTCTTGAATTAGTTTAGTCACATTACTGTACAAGACATGTCATATTCCAGCATATTGGGGAAGGAGTAGCCTACTAGGAAGTGGGTTGGCCAAAAGAGCTAATTTTTATCCTGCGCCCCTTAGCAGGTTAATCCGGTCATGCATAATTTTCGTGCCTATTAGATCTTTCAGCGACACTTGTAGATGGAGGCTATGTCATCCAGGAGGACTGTGCTCATTACATAATCTTACAGTCGCTTCATGTTTACTGGTTTACTGTTTCTTGAATTCTTGCCAGGAAATGCACCCCTTCACCTTCGGGAACGTTCTCCTTTTAGACACTTGTTTTGCACGTACCACACACATGTTCAAAAACAGGGCAAAGGATGACTCATCGGACTGTTTGACCACAGTTCATGTGTTCTCTGCACCGCTTTACTCCCAAAAAAGTGCATATTTAGGTGTAATAAGAGGCTAAAGCAGTGCAACCCTACTATTGTGTTCCTCTCTGAAGTTCTCAATAGACTGTTTTGATGAAACTGTCTCGAATTGACATTTACAGACAGCTGATTCAAAGTTGCTTGTCTGTTTTTCTCTTGCATTTCACATTTTTGGTGACCAAAGAGCGTGTGCCTCCATCCCAAAGTGCCCCGATGTGATGTCTTTCCTTCAGACCTACAGGACAGAATCACCTGATGCGGAGACGGTTCAATGTAACAAACAATCTGAGCAGTTTTTCCTCTTAAAGCCTGTTGCGAAAGAAATCTTTGCAATTGTTTTCATGCCCCGGTGACCAGAATAAATGACAACTGAGTCCAGCTACCACATGACTTCATGAGGAAGTTACAGTATTTTTCATTAGGAATTACACTTGTTACCTCTAACATACTTTGGTTCCCTTAATGTACATTACCTGCAGAGTAAGTTTATGGATAAAGAATCTGACTTGAACTTGTCCTCTTACGGGGAATACTAAAAAAAACATTATTACTTACATTTTTTAATAGCATAATGTAGTATATTCATTAGATTCTACTTTTTGAGACCACCTTAAACAACCCCTTAATTTATACTTATATAATTAAACAACAACTCAGGGAGACGGGAAATTAAAACGACCTTAATCTCAGTAGCCCTTATTTCTCAATTTAAGGGTAGGCTAAATTAAGACTCATGGTCTTTGCAAAGTAATTGAATATGTCTTTAATTAAAGAAATTAACTTTACAAA
>CAKAOH010002491.1:7650-46488 GCA_916701665.1 Sebastiscus tertius | reverse complement strand
AAATAACAGGTAAAATTATTTATGTTTATTTATTATTTACCATATTCTCATAATATTACGACTTTCTTTTTTCATAAACTTCTGACTTTATTCTCATAATATTATGACTTATTTCACGAAATCTCAGATTTTTTTCCTCAATGTGGCCTTAATACTCCGTCGTACCGTCGTACCATAGACCTACAACAATGATAAATAAAAATGAAAATGTAAACAAAAACATTTCCATTTTTTTAAATCCACAGGGAACCACTGGAGAGGGGCTGAAGAGACGCAGGTTGCAGACCCCTGGTCTAGGGTTAGGGTTCTGGGGGATGGAACCCTAACCCTAGAGCGGGGAGGCTCCAAATCCAAATTTCGTCTAGGCCACCAAAAGGGCTAGAGCCGGCCCTGCGGTATATTTTAGTATTTTATAGTATAGTAACTGAGCTGATGTAACTGAGAAAATGAGAAAAATCAGACACTGATAAAAGGGTAGACATAACAAGCTTTGTTTTCAGTGTGCAGTGGAAGCCCTTCAGTAACCTGGCTCACACATCTGAGCTTGGCCCAGGGCCTCCTGGAAAATCTATATCAGCACACAGCACAGCCCATTGACATTATTGCTTTTGACTGACGACGTGACTCATAAAGCGGTTAGGACACTGCGAAGATATGACCGTATACCACACACCGCGCAAGTCGCTACAATGTGTGCAAACACTCAAGCTCGTGTGCTGGGTGCAGAGTTGGTGGCTCAGTTAAAGCCTGCACATGGCAGCAGCAGCGGGGAGCAGTTGGACTGGCGAGGCGAGAGGCACAGCTGCTTGGAGAGGGCTCCGTGGCATTTCTCTGTCTGTGTCCCCCCTCTCCCAAACACACACACACACACACACACACACACACACACACATACACACACACCAGAGCATACATACAGTATATACCCACACATACACACCCCCTCTCTATCACTCACACCGCAGCAGCATCCTGGTAACAGATAGCTCCTGATTGGTGACTCCATCATCCGTGTGTTTTTATATATTTATATATTTATCAGCAGTCCCAGGAAGAGGATTCTGGCGTGGGAGAGGCAGCGTGGCAGTGTGTGGAATGGCGTGGGAGAGGCAGAGTGACCCCGGGCTCAGGTGGCAGCTGTGTTATGACTTCTCTGCCAGGTCATGGTGGATGGTAGGATGGATGCTCCCCGTCTCTCCCTCTTTCTGTATCCATCGATCCGTCTGTCTGTTTTTTGTCACATTCTTCTGCTCTCCATCTTGTTTTTTTTTTTTTGGATGAAATGTCCCGCTGCTGCAGAATGTGGCATAATGTTTACATGTCGTGCACGCTGCATGTTTCCACACTGTGTATCTGAAATGACAAGTCACTTGCTAAGTGTGTGTTCAAGGTGTTTGGTGCCTAAGGCCAAAGAATCTATAGCGTCTTAAGCAAGTTGAGCCTCCTTGTTGACATTCTGATGCAGTTCACTTATTTAAATGTGTGATTGAAGTGATGATGGTGGTATATGTTACAATATATTTACATTTCAAAACAGTCTCACGGCAGTTTCTGAAATAGTCACGAAATCTAATCTATTTGATTTGTGTACATAGACACAAATTTCCCTTTTTTGTGATGCTCAACACGACTTTCAGCGTATTTTTCGTGCGTTTTCCTACGAATGTCCAGCGACATGTGATGCATGTGCTGATTTCCGCTCCAGTCTTTTCAAAACAAAACTACTTAGTTAGGTTTAGGAAAAGATCGACTTTGTTAGGATTAGGCAACAAAAAAAATACTTAGTTAGGTTTAGGGAAAGATCGACCTGGTTGGGCTTAGGCAGAAAAACTACCTAGTTAGGTTTAGGAAAAGATTGACCTGGCTTGGCTTAGGCAGAAAAACTACCTAGGTAGGTTTAGGAAAAGATCGCGGTTTAGATTAAAATAACACCAGAAGTGACGTAACTTAA
This sequence comes from Sebastiscus tertius, assembly GCA_916701665.1. NCBI lineage: Eukaryota > Metazoa > Chordata > Actinopteri > Perciformes > Sebastidae > Sebastiscus > Sebastiscus tertius. Next base: position 44,537 of record CAKAOH010002491.1, on the reverse strand, counting down.
GTACAGAAGTTACGTGACAAAAACTACTGAGTTAGGTTTAGGAAAAAAACGTGGTGTGGGTTTAAATAACACCGGAAGTGGCGTAACCTACTGTAATGTACGGAAGTTATGTGGCTTGATTCAAAATTTGGGTTCAAATAAATCTGGAAGTGCAGGAAGTTACGTGACAAAAACTACTTATTTAGATTTAGGAAAAGATCGCAGTTTGGGTTAAAATAACACAGGAAGTGCTGTAACTTAAGTACGGAAGTTACGTGACAAGAACTACTTAGTAAGATTTAGGCCGCTCTTTATACTTCCTGGTTCACAATTACAATTATGGATTACATAAATTGATTTTGTGCTGATCATCACAACATTGTTTTTTACACAAATCAATACATTCAATTTCGTGACTATTTTCACGAACTGTTGTGCGACTGGGCTGAACATTTGGCAAATGTCTTCAAGCAATGCGGAGACATTCCTCCAAATAGTTTTTCTTCCTAAATTCTAATCACAAGATAATTTGTGTGATTGACTCCATCAAAGATATCTAGGCCTTATCCCAAAGGATGGGGGCTTTTAATTAAAACCTGCTTTTGCCACTAGAGGAAATGATTCAGAATGTATTAAGGCCATGATAGACTTCTGGGGCAACTAAGATGTGTGCGTTTTTTTCTTACGACTAGCACTATTTTAAACCTCATTTGATTAATGCTTACCTGTAGTGCATTCACTTCAGATTCAGACATTTCTACGAGCAATATATTATTGATTATGTTTTGACTTGAATTTCCAGTATAACTGCAAACCATCTCATCTGTGTTGGACTTGTGTTAACTGTAAAAAGCTATCGCTGTAGCTGCTGTCTGCTGCGCTTTTGACCTTCAGCTTTTTTGTGACACAAACAGCCACAGTTTGGATCACATCAGAGAGCTCATTTATTCCAGATCTCACATATTGACAACATCAATCACTCCGATCTCTCGGTAGCAGTTGCTTTATTATTTCCCCTCATGTGGCGTTCGGTGTTGATCACACAGGCGTCTCGAGGCCTGACACAGTTTGTAAACCCGAGGGTTCCTCTCAGCGCCAGCCTGCTGCGCTCGCCGCTATGTAGGGCAGAGCTGGACCCTCTGCCATGGGTGGGGGTGAGGAGGGGGGGTGAGAAGAGAGACATGGGGAAGGGAGAGGGGGGAGTAATGGAGGGATGGCAGCCAGCATTGGGGCCCCATGCAGGGATGCAGGAGATGGTGAGCAGGGGGAAGGGGTGGGGGGGTTACAGGGTGCTACAGGGGGCAGAGAGAGGGGCACAGGCTGGGCATGGCTGGCAAAGGAGCGTTCCCTCCGTCTGCAGTGTCTCACTCGTCACACACAAAGCCAGGGGGTGTCGGCAGGTTTCATTGGGATTATTATCTTCAGAGTGTTCGTTTTCTAGACATACAACTCATTCAATTCTTAACATTTGTTTTTCTTTTTTTGTGTGTGATTTTGCTGCTGATAGTATTGCTGAATTTGTTCTGAGACAAAAGCAAGGATGTCGTGGGACGTAAACCCGTTCTAGAGTTGTAGAGTTGTGATTATCCACATTTTAAGGTTGCCTTAGCGAAATAACTGATTTAAACTCCAGCAATTTATCATTGCACTTTCATTCTTCATTCTTCATTCTTCTCATTCATCTTCATTTAATTAGGCTTAGGAAAAGATTGACTTGGCTAGGCTTAGGCAAAAAACGACAGTTAGGTTTATGAAAAGATCGCGGTTTAGATTAAAATATCACCAGAAGTGACGTAACTTAAGTACAGAAGTTACGTGACAAAAACTACTTAGGTTTAGGAAAATATTGTGGTTTGGGTTAAAATAAATCTGGAAGTGCTGGAAGTTACGTGACAAAAACTACTTAGTTAGCTTTAGGAAAATGTATCATTGCACTTTCATTCTTCATTCTTCTTTCGCGTCTTCATTAAATTGTGCAACTTATAAGAGACAGATTTCAAAAAGAATGGTTAAAGTTAGCCCAACAGGCAACAACAGCTGTCAGTGTGTCAGTGTGCTGACTTGACTATGACTTGCCCCAAACTGCATGTGATTATCATAAAGTGGGCATGTCTGTAAAGGGGAGACTCGTGGGTACCCATAAAACCCATTTACATTCATTGATCTGGAGGTCAGAGGTCAAGGGACTTCTTTGGAAACGGACATGATATTTTTTCCTCACCAAAATTTAACGCAAGTTTGGAGCGTTATTTAACCTCCTTTCTCAACAAGCTAGTATGACATGGTTGGTACCGATGGATTCCTTGGGTTTTCTAGTCTCATGATACCTGCATATACTACTCTAGCTTTAAAACTGAGCCCGCTACAGCCTCCAAAAGATCTATTGCGTTAATGCGTTAAAGAAATTAGAGGTGGTAAAACAAATTTGTTTTAACGTGTTATTATCACGTTAACTTTGACAGCCCTTGTTAAAATTGAGGCAGCAGTGGTCCAGATATCCAGAAGTCCCTAGTATGGGTCAAGCTCCAGAAATACTGGATCCTACAATTCCCATAATGCAACTGGATAGTATCTATCATTCAACGCTGCGTCCTAAATGCTTACTTCTTTCAAACTTCACACCTCTGGTTTGTAATGTAGACTTTCTGTTTAAAAAAGCTGAGATAACCATGATGACATCACTATGACATCATCAGGGTGCATTTTCCAGGCTTTAGAAAGCTCCCTCTGCCATCGGAGACATTGTACAACTGTTTGAGTGCCCCTTTAAGTTACAAGTCAACAGATAAAAATAAATGTAAATCTTTCTTTTCTTAAAAATATCTTTTTGTTGTATTGGTGGATCATTTCCAGTGATTTCCAAATGTTTTGTCATGCATGAGCTACCTGGTCTTATATAGAGAACACAGTCTGAGCAGTGCAACCAAAGATTCATTTTGATCAATTCATTCATTCACAAATTGTTAAATTTAAAGGATTTTAACTGGCCTGGTGAGAGAATATTATTTAGTTGTTTTTTTTTTTAATGAGAAACATCAGAAAAAAAGAACATTTTTGTGTAACAGAGATGTTTTTTGTCTTTCTTCCCTGTAATCATCTTGTAACCAGGACTGTAGCTACCGCCACCCATTTAGTGTGACCGTGTCCTTGGTGGTATTTCTGGGAATCTGAGGGGTTGAAAAAGATGAAGGGAGGGAGTTTGCGTTTTGTGATTTCATACACATTATACACATTGGATTTTTAAAGCTGAGTCTGATATATCTTTTTTAGGTAAAATATCTTTTTTTATTTTTTTTATTTTAGGCACAAAAAAATCTACTTGGCAGTGTAAAGAAGGCTTTAAAACAACAGGAAATAATCAATCAATAATCAATAGTAAAACTAATAAATAGTAAATACAATAAATAAGTAATTAAGTAAATTAATAAATAATATATATATATTTTTAAATACCTAGAGATTTGTAATGAGTATTTCTTAGTTGGATGGAATCCTGTTTGAGATTTTAGACTCGTGACCTCTGACCTCTGGCTACGATGCTGCTTGTGACCCCTCAGATTCATCTTGGGACCACTTGAGGAGAATCACTTCTTTTTATTCTACACAAGCATTAAAGTCAGGTGTGACGTCCCTCCGTCCTCCCTCCCGCTGTCTCTTTACAGGTTTTTGTCTTTTATGTTCAGATGCCCCCCCCTCCTCCCTCCCTCCCTCACTGTCTCACTCTCGCCCATCTTTTTCAGTCTGTCTCCCTCTCCATCCCCAGACAGACCCTCCCATCAGTGCCCATTTCCCTCCGTCTGGCTCGTCCCCTTCCTTTTCACCCAGATGACCTCGCCACCGCCCCGTTCCTTCTGTCTGTCTGGCTCTCCTTTACCCAGATGCCCCCCCAACCGCTGCCCGCTCCATACCACCCTGACTGGATCTCTACATATATCTGTCTCTTTATCTCGTTACCTCCGTCCTCTTTATCTGTTTCTAACAGTACGATCTCTTGCTTGCTTTCTCCCTCGTTCCCTCTTTTCCTCGTATGCTCCTGCTGCACAGATGCCTGGCTTGGTTCGCAACAGCTGTCTCGCCATGTGCCACTACCAAGTGTTGCCTTCGACGGCAGGGCCGAGTTGGGGGGGGGGGGGGTGGTGGTGGTGGTGGTTTGGGGGTGGAGGGCGCAGAGTGGATTAGTCATGAATATTCATGTTCCCTTGTATGTACTACCAAACAGAAAATGGCACCACAGAGGAGACTCCACCCATCAAAAAAAAAGAAGGGGGAGGTTGGGTGAGGACGGAGGGAGGAAAGGAAGGAGGAAAAAGGGAGGAGGAAGGATAGGGAGAGTCAGGGAAACGTGATGGAAGAGTATGGGAAATAGAGGCAGACGGAGGGAGGGGAGGAGGACCAGACTGAATGGCAGGGATCCATAAAATGATACCCCCCCCCTTCAGAGGTGTGAAAGAGGGAGCGCAATGAGAGGCGAGCATGGGAGGAAGTGGTTAAAGGAAAAGGAGAGCGGGGATTGGAAATTTGGGAAACGAGATGGGAACATTTTGTACTTTGAGGGCTTTGCTTGAAACCTCGTGGTGCATCAAATATCAATGAAAGCGTTGGAAAGAGGCTGGTGAACAATGACTAAAGCCGTGTTTCCGCTGCACGCTACGGCTCTGCTCGACTCCACTCACTTTTGGTACCAGGTCCTTTTCTCTATATTGTGTTTCCACTGCGGATAGCACCCATCGCTGTAGTGACGGTGCGTGAAACTGCCGTGACGTCATCTTCAACGGGACACTCGCTGAATCATTTCAACAGCAACCAAACAGAAGAACGTCTGCCCTTTGTCAATTGCACGAAGTAGTGTACGTAGTGTGTACGTAGTGTGTAAGTAGTGTGTAAGTAGTGTGTATGGCGTAATTTTGCAAGCTACCATTTTTTTAAATCTGTGTTGAGCGAATTAAAAATTTTGGTTACTACAGACGGTAGCTTGGCTATTTAAAAATGGTTGGTTTGTGCAGGATTCTCTCTGACCAATCAGTGGTCTGCAGTGTTTTGACTCCACCTTCTAGTATCGGCTCAGCTCGCTGGGAACCTCGACCGAGGTGCTACTAAGAATGGAGTGGTTCTATTGGTACCATCCATCCTTTTGATAATGGAAACGCAAAAATAGCCATTCTAATGTGCACTGCTTGGTGGCTTCAGAGGAAAGAGACGAAGCTCCAGTGTTTTATTTACAATAACCGCTGCCGCCATGTTGGACTAAAAACGCTTATTATATTTATAATATTTTATTGTTCAACACAGGCCATTTTAGTAGAATATGACAATAGAATAGAAATGATTTTGTTTTACTTTTACTGCCATCCAGTAGTCGCTTTCAGTCCAAAATGGTGAAAGCGTAGCTCTGCTGCTGGGGGCTGATGTTGTAATGGAGCGAATAATTTACTTTCACCTTTTGGCAATATTGGTTCTTTGTTTCGAGCCTACAGCCATGCTAGCAGCTCTGTGAGGCCCATCTTGCTTTTGTATGTTAGCATTAGCACATGTTAAGTTATTAGCACTTAACACAAAGTAGACTGATTGTTAGAATGTCATTAGTTTTGTGGGTATTTTGGCCATAAACCAAAGTATTTGACCTGATGGCGGAAACTCCATTTTCAGTGTTGACGTGTAGACATGGAAAAGTGAGTTTTCATCACTAATGAGGCGACATGTCGTGCAATAGCGGCATAAATACAACCATTAACGGCAGACGTGGCCAAATGACCTGCTAACAGGACTTTTTTCATGTTTACACATAAATGTACAGTTACTCATTCACTATATTGAGGAACAGATGCATCAGAATGTGCTATGGAGGTCACTGCTACTTATCCAATGCAACTACTTGTTTAAAACCGTGCTTGTGTGGACGGGATTTATTTTTTGAGAACGAAGGAGGGAAACGCTGTTTACAGAACTACCCGTGTACGTGTAGACTAGGCCAAAAACTGACACCATAATGCGGGAGAAAATATGTTTCCATTGAAATTTAATTGACAATTGACAGTTTAGTTGTATGGGAACGTAATTTAGTAGGAGACAGGGTTGAGTCGGTAGGATTCATCCTCTGGGGACCATGAATGTCCCGGATTTCATGGCAACCCATCTAGTAGTTGTTGAGATATGTCAGTCTGGACCAAAGTGGTGGACCGACCGACCGACCGAATGATAGACTGGCACTGCCATCATCCCTAGAAACATGACTAAAGACGGAACACAAGAGAGGCGTGCAGGCCCGTGCTGTAGATAACTGGAGGTGTGAGAACTGATACCCGCTGAGCAAAGCAAATGCACCAACGATGACTACGGGGAGATTCTGGACCAGCAAGTAAAGCAGAGGATGAAGAGCAGGAACGAGAGAGGGACAGATAGGCAGAGAGGAAGAGGGGAACGAGGAGATAGGAGATAGACAGCAGGGGTGAGGGGCAGCAGATCTGAGCGGACCGAGGCTCTGGTGGCTCTTCCTCTCTCTTTCATGGAGAGCCAGGAAAGGAGATTATAGCGGCCCTGTTTTCTCCTATGGGGTGGGAGAGAAGGGGGGGGGCAGGAGGGCGAGGGGGGGGGGCCATACTCTTCTTTTTACCGCCTCCCACTCGTCTCCCTCCCCCCCGCCGACGATGACACTCTCTGGTAGTACCGACTGGAACCAAACCAGAACGAATGATATCGCTGAGCTCCGCTCCACTCCGCTCCAATCATCACGATGATGAATGGTGCAGTTTGATAGAGATTTTACAAAGGAGGGAGACTTTTGTTTGTTTTAAAGTTTGGAGCTTTGTAATGCATCACAGCCAGTTTGCTTCTACGCTCAACACCCCCTCGCTCACGACAGAGCTTTTCTTTTACTTCCTGGGTGCCTCTGAAGGATATTTGCCGACCCTCACGATTTTCCTGGGAGACTCCCGTTATACATCGCCCTCTCCCGGTTTCCTCCTGGTGTCACATTTCTCCTGATTCATGGCAATTTTTCACACCTTTTTTTTCCGCACATCACAGCATCACGGTACACGTCCACAGCCTCCGTCCTTTCCACGCTTCCCATTCATTGTCTACATAAGCAGCGATGCATTCTGGTAGCGTGGCGGTGCAATTTGAGGTCATCATTTGCATAAAGTTGAGGTCTAGGCTACTTTATGCAAATCAGGGGCGTCCGACTCGCCACCTCTGGAAACTCCCGAGGAACTTTAAAACTAATCCTCGTCGATCCAAAATAAAGACAGATTCAGCAACCTGCGTGGCTTATTTCTGGCATAAAATGTAAAATTATGTAAAAAAACAACTATTTTTGTGATAAAAGAGAAGAATGTTTCCAAACGAGCCGCCATGTTGGTTCCGGTTTGAAAGCTGGGAGCTGCAGAGGGAAAGCGTTCGTCCAATAAGGTGCCTTGTGACGAGTGGCAGCTCATCAAGCGTCCAACGCTGGGAAGCGAGGTGATCCCTCGTGATAAGAAAACGCCCCTGTGGACACGTACCATCACAGCAAAGCCGTCGTGGCGCGGGCCGTTGGAGGTAACGTGTTTCAGAGCGCAGCGGTGCCGTTGTCGCGTTGTGTCTGAGAGGGCCTTCAGTGAGTGAGAGAAGGAGAGAGAAACGGAAAGAAATACTACAGCAGAAGCAAAACATGAATGAATGAAAAGTGATGAATATTAGTTTCTACCAGAGATTCATGCAAGTTCACACCAGACTCCTGAGATTTGAAAGTTAAATAAAAGTAGGCCCATTTAGCATCAAAATGTTGCAGTGTACTTATTATTTTGTTATTTTCATTCTTGAGTCTCGGAAACTCAAATTTTTCTGGGGGAGGAACTCCCAGACTGCTTTGGTTTCGAAATACTACTTTAGAGGTGTCAGGGTTGGCAAGTATGCTCTGAAGAGCTACGACTCGTTGAAGGAACAAGAGGATATGTGTGTGTCATCCTTTCGCTGTGTGCTTCACCAACACCTTTCTCACACACACACACACACACTAGTCTATAACACACAATTATACACTCGCTTCTTTTCTCCTACACACAACACATACGAGCAGCGAGTTAATCAGACCTATAAACCCTCCTTGCTGGTAGAAGATAAGCGCCGCGCTGGTAGCCCGGCCCTCCCGAGAGCAGCACTCCTCTAGCGGTGCCGTGGAGCTGCCTGATAAGGGCAGGGGAGTGTTGGGATACCCTGAGAGATCACACACACACACACACACACACACACTCCGCTCAGCATCAGTTAGCCCGGTCTTCTACCGAGCCAATCGGTGGTTCACAGGGCCCGAGGCTCCACCAATCATCCTCCTCCATCAGGTGTTGTTAATCTCAGCGCTCAGCCTGCAGGTGCATGTGTTTGCTGTGTGTGTGTTTGTGTTTAGCAACCACGCTATCTTATGCTAATTCAAGTGAGTGCACATGAGGAAATTGTACTCTGATAAAAATGGAGTCTATTTTTTCTAATAAAATAAAATGTGCTTTTCCTTCAGAAAGTGCTTGTTTCTCCTCAGATTTATTATCAATCAATCACAAAAAACAACTTTGTTGTCCAACGAGTAAACACGTCTATATTTGAAGCGAGTGACTTTAAACAGTGTTTTCCTACCTTGATGTACAAAGGGCCAGCACACTTTCTCAGGGGTCTTTTGGTAATTAAGCACCGCTCCTAATTAAGCTTCAACCTGTTTTTCAAAGGCCCGTCGGGATTCACTCACTTCCTCAGATGAATCGGTCTATACGCTGTGAGATATGGAAATATACTACGTTTCAACATCACAAGTTATTTGATAAGTTGTGTCAGTAAAGAGTGATCCATTTTAATATCAAAGGCTCCACCTATCTCCAGAGCTTTGTGAAAAAATAATTAACTAGACAAACAGAACCACATCATTGATATAATAAACATATATATATATATATATATGTATATATATATATATGTATATTAGGGCTAAGTTAACGCGATAACGCCTTAATGCAAATTTGTTTTAATACCACTAATTTCTTTAACGCATTAATGCAACTTGTGATTTTTAGGTTGTAGCAGACTCAGCTTGAAAACTAGAGAGAAGATACTAGTATCATCTGAAACTAGAAAAAACCTGATGAATCCATTGGTACCAACCATGTCATACTAGCTTGTCACGAAGATTAACAAGATAAATAACTCTCCAAACTTACGCTAAATTTTGGCAATGAAAACTGTCATGGCCATTTTCAAAGGGGTCCCTTGACCTCTGACCTCCAGATCAGTGAATGTAAATGGGTTCTATGGGTACCCACGAGTCTCCCCTTTACAGACATGACCACTTTATGATAATCACATGCAGTTTGGGGTAAGTCATAGTCAAGTCAGCACACTGACACACTGACAGCTGTTGTTGCCTGTTGGGCTGCAGTTTGCCATGTTATGATTGGAGCATATTGTTTTATGCTAAATGCAGTACCTGTGAGGGTTTCTGGACAATATCTGTCATTGTTTTGTGTTGTTCATTGATGTACAATAATAAATATATACATACATTTGCATAAAGCAGCATATTTGTCCACTCACATGTTGATAAGAGGATTAAATACTTGATAAATCTCCCTTTAAGGTACATTTTGAACAGATACAACATTTTTGATTAACGGTGATTAACTATGGACAATCATGTGATTAATCATGATTAAATATTTTAATCAATTGACAACTCTATAAATTATATAATAAACTTAATATTTCTGTCTGTTAAAATGTGGCCCTCATGCAGTTCCTATTCTATTTTTTTCTCTGTCTTTTATTTTTGAAAGCTCTGCTATGTTAGGTCCAGTGCAAGCATTTACAAAATAAAAGCTTTCAAAGCTTTCGTTCTCTCGTCAGGGGAAATCTTGCTCTTTTGGTTGTGTGCTTTTGTTTTGTTGTCTTTCCTCTGGCACCTTACTGTAGCATTTCATCAGGAGTGAATCAATTCACCCATCAACCCTAAATGTCAGATTGTGTCAGACTGGACACGTTATCTTACTATTTCTTCATACAGTAATGGGAACTTACTCTAACCTCATTTTCACTGCTGGAAAAGTGTTTTTACTCAAGTACTACAATTTTGAGGTATTGCACTTTATTTTAAGATACTTTATATTTATAGGAATGCATGAATCAAAACCAATACCTGGGCTCCGATACCGAGTACCGACCGGTACCAGTGTTTAATTAATCAGCTGTTTGCCTCACTGTGTGGAAGTAACTGGGATCATTCTGTTGTATGTAAGGCCATTTCAGGCTTGACTTAAACATTGCTTTCCTAACTTTGTGAAACAAAATGTAACAAATAAATTCATAGATATGCATTTAATGAATTGTTATTTATTATTAAAATAATAAATCATACACCAGAAACTTGGCTTCAAAATTAACAGGAATCAATTCAAATGTGAACCTTTTTAATGCAGCAGCAAACTGGTTAAAACTTAAACAGGAATTAAAATTCCATATATATTCCTTATATAATGTATAGGGTATATGAACATAGAACTGAACTGAATAGATCAGCTCCATTGTCATGATACTGATCCAGCTATTTGAATCCGTATCGGCCGATAACAGATCCGGTATCGGTATCAGTGCATCACTACGTTTAAAAGGGAAATACTTTTTACTCCATTTATCCGACGGTTACAGTTGTACTTACTTTAAAGATTTTACAAACAAAATAACAACATGAAAATATGTATTGTTATATATTAATCTCCCCATATAGTTCAAATGTTCTCCACCTCAACCAGATAGAACATTAAAATACACTTTTTAATGCATTATTATTAATAACCTAATTATAGGGTCCTATATACTACTTTTACTTTTGATACTACATGAAGTACATTTGCTGTGTATTTTTACTTAAGTCAAATTGTGAATAGGATTTTTGACTTGTATGGAGTATTTCTAATGTGTGATAAAGCTGCTTTTACTTCAGTAAAAGACTTCAACACCTCCACTACTACTTATTTGACTTCATCTCAATATTCCAAATTGATTTTCATCCCGTTAATTATTATTTTATAATCATATTACAATATCAGGGGCATGCGGTGTCCTCACTTAGTTTAACCTGAATGCACTTCTTGTTTGCTGTTTGTCATTATACGTCATGTTATTCTTTACATCATTGTCCTATAAACTGAGTCTACATTTTCTCTAACCTCCCGTGTAGTCCCGTTAACATTGCTGGAAGTTTCTCCTCTTCATCAGAGGCCTGCAGCACCTCCAGCAGCCTGTTCCTATAGCTAAAGTCTACAGTACCGGTCTCCTCCGGGTCTCCGTTGCGCCTCCATCCCCCGTGGCACCTCTTGGAAGTTGGCGCAGGTCAAATGCGTCTTAATTGAAAGCCAAAGAAACGAGAGAATGGGCCGTGAGTCGGGCCGGTTCCACTGGCCGTGCCAAGGTCAGCATTCCTCGGCAGGCCGTTGCCTGGTGGACCTTTTGTCTCCCAGTGTGTGTAAACCTCCAGAGAGAGACGGTGTAGAGGAGGGACCGGAGGAAAGGAGGCTGAGAGTGAGCGCGAGCTGCTGTCTGAGGCCAATATAGACTGCACAATGTGGAAATGGAGAAGTATGGAGAAGTATGGAGAGATATGGAGAGGTCTGAAGAGGTCTGGAGGTCAGGATATTCAGATCTGTATCAGCCTGATGAGAGCAGTGATCAGCGGGTTTAAAGGTTGTGGAGACGCTGTCAGAGCTGAGGCCTTCAGGGTCACTGATGTGATCCCTGATGTTCATACAGTTACTGGACTAAATGTGTCCAAATACTGTTGTTCTGTTAAGAATATAACGGCCATTTCTAAAAGAGTCAGATGTTCAAATGAATTATATTTAAAAAACGGGACTACTTTCTCCACTAAAAATAAAACAGACATTTAAATTGGGAGCATTTCATTTAAACGGCTCTATAAGCAGATTAACACAACGCAGTGATGCGTTCAGGTCCTCAACAGGCCGCAGAAGTTCAAGGATGTTTAAAGAAATAAAAGCCAGCAATGTTCCGGTCAAAGCATCAGGTCAAATCTTTACTAAAATCACCAACAGTCTGAGACGGCTTCATATCACAGTAATGAGATGCAGATGTGTCTCACACACATTTTAACGAAAGTTTACCTCGCGTTACATTTACACACGATATTCAGCATCCTTCCAGTTCAAACTGAAAACCCTAGTCTGTTCAAAGAGTGCACAGGTTGGATAAATATATTTTAAGAAGAAGAAGAATGAAAGAATATGATATGAGTTCGTGGTGCACCATTCCAAAAAAATAAAAAATAAATCAATGAATAAATAAATAATCTAACGCAGTGTAATAAGTCATAGTGATCGTAGAGGCCTGGAGACAGTTGAAACAGTCAGTGTGAGACTTTCCCCTCTGCTCCTGCAGGCCGCTCACTGTAAGAGGCCACACACACTCATCACACACATTCACATCTACTGCTGCCTAAATCATTTATCAGACCTATTTAAAAATGCTCTAGTTGGAAATGTGACAGAATCTGGGCCTTGAATTAGTTAGCTGATAACCAAAAAAAAAGTATAATAAATTAAAATAATTGAACAAATTCATCCTGATGCTTTTTTATTTTAATTAATTAATTAATTAATTAATTTTTACAAATAACTATTTCCTACATTTAAAGTCCCCAAAATATGACCTCAGTACATTTATCCCCCACTGTCACACAGCCTAATTATGTTTAGCCTATATATATATATATATAAATCAAATACTTGAGGCCTAAACTAATTATTTGTCATGTAATTCTTTGTGTTTTATATTTTATTGTGAGCTGTACACCGTTTAAAAAACGTGAAAAGTGGCATATTTTGTTTTTTTTAAATGAATTTACAGAAACGACGGATATTAAATGTTATAAATATAAAAACGGAGCCTGGTGTGTTAAATTAAGACTGTGACAAGAACGCTGATCAAATTAATTAAGGCGTTAATTAACAACGGTTTCAGTTAAAATAAGGGTCATTTAAACTGATATTTCAGTCTAGATATTCAAAATGGAACACTTCAAAATAGGTCTGTCCTTCTATTGACAGAATTATTATAGGCCATTAAAACTTCCCCACATTCTAAATATTAAACTACAATGTTTTTTTATTTATTCCAAAGTAAATGTTAAAAGTGGGTATTTCATGAAGCTTTACATTTAATGTTCTTGGTGAAGAAAGGTGAGGCTTGTTGTCCCTCAGCGTGCCTCTCTGGGAACAACTCGGAGTCCAGAAGCTTCTCATTTGTCTGCTTGTAAAGTGATCAAGTTGAACCAACACAGACTAAACTGGCGGCAGGTGGAATCCATTTTGACTGCGCTCATCGTTTTATTGGTTTTATTCGCAGTGACGTGTGCAGTTGCGCACTTCCTGCGAAGAGCTTCGTTTCCCATAAAAGGTCAAAACTTTAGTAATTTATTCATACGCGAGCCATCTCTCTATTGCGTATTGAAATTCCATCTGAATTGTGTATTTGTGGTGAATAAATATTGTGTTGAGCCAGGAGTCGTGCACCTGCTCTGTCTCACGGCTTTATTCAGGACCAAACAAACAGACAGGTTGTTACAGTTAGACTGTGGATGTGATTGTGAACTCTGAGGCCTGCTGCGGGCCGGTGGCTGTGCGTTAATATGGAAAATACAAAGGTGTTACACATCTCTAAAACAAGGCGACAGTTAACAGTTTACATGTCTCATATATCCCCACCACAGGCATGACATTATAGACTATATGTCGGTCCAATAAATTGCCATGGGAATTAAATGAACCCTGGGTAGCAGAGCTTTAACCCACCTCGGTTCCGTTTATCCTCCTTCAAAATACAATCAATTTTCTAATTAAACAGTTTTTGTTTTGAATTTACAAAAATATATGTGTATGTCTCCCTGCATATAGAAAGTTTTCAAACCGCCGTCCACAGCTTCCTGTCCCCCTGTATCCCCTTCAGGTAATCTTTGTGTTAGTGGTGGATGAGCTGCTTGTGATGGACCGCGCCGCGGCTGCGTCCCCCGCCGCTCCCGCCGCTGCCGCTCCCTCCCGCCCTCTCCTCTCCGTCGGCCCCGAGCTGCCCCTACACTTTCTCCGGTGAGAGCTACTAATCCCCTGCGTCCCTGGTTTACTCTGAGCCCGTATTTAATTCCTCTAAACCCCCAGCTGCCGCCCTGGTTCCTCACTGAACACGACAGACTGTGAACCGCTCCGGTTATTAATAATTCAGCAGCCCTGCCGCTCCTCCGCTCCGCGCCGCGCCGCTCCGCTCCTCCGGCCGCGGCCGCAGCACGACCCCGCACCTCCTCACGTGCTGCCACGCTGTGTTTTCACTACTAGTCTTTCTTCATTCAGGCTGCTTGTTGTCTCGCGCACATTTCACCTCATTGTTGTTGTGTGTAGCCGGTAGACAGTCCCGCCGGGTCCCACCGGGTCCCACCAGGTCCCGCTCCTCTGATGCCGCTCTGATCCGCGCTGCCGCATGGTGAGTTCTGCCGCCGTCCTCTCCGCAACTTTGTCCGGCCGCTGAGGAACAGGTGGCGGTGGGTGGTGGTGGGGGTGGGGGGGAGGACCCGGTACAGAGGAACCGAGGAAGAAGAAGGGACATTTCATATCAGCAAAGCGGAGCATGCACGAGGGGTGAAAGCGCGCGGCGACCGTCCCCTTCTCGCAGGAGCAACAGCTGATTGTGGTGCGCGCTAAGCAGAGCAGAGGCTGCGAGCTACTTACTGTGTGTGTGTCGGTGTGTCGGTGCACAGCCACACTCCGGCTCTTCACTAGCGGGGCTCACACTGAGCGCGGCGGTTCGGGTGGTCATTCCGGTACCGGGACAGGCTGGACGGAGAGCGGCACCGACCGGAGAGCCCGACGGGTTCATGGAGATATCAAACCGAGCATAAACACCTTGCACGGAGCAGTCTGGCAGCAGCCGGCTTGGATTACTCTGTCCTCTGTCCTCTGTCCTCGGTCCTCCTCTGCCTTGACTGAGAGGAGTTGACTACAAATTACCCAAAAAGATGTTTCCCGGGCAGCAGGCCGTGTGTTAGGGCTCTTTCGCTTCCGGTAGAAGGCCCAGCTGAACAAGAAACCGACCACTTTTCTCTCTCCCACACACTTTTTTTTTTTTTTTTTTTTGGAAGCCGAACTTTTCAGAGTGGAAAATGGGTCTTTGAGAGTGTTGGCACATCTCCCTACACCACAATGGTACGTGCTATGTAAACCAATAATTTGCTCATTTATGCAGGCAGCTTTCAGATTCATTTAGTCCTTTATAGATTTAATGATACGCAGGAATAACTTTAAAGTTCAGTGGGCTGACTTACCCACTCACAATTCTTACTGTTTACTTGTGGAGCTAATGCGTAACAGTCTACCAAAGACTGTGCCAAGTCCTTCCACCTACCTGTTTATGTTTTCTGTCAGTTATTATAGTTCTTTTTAAATTAGGAGGAATGTTGCATGTGTATTTGAAATGATGTTAATAATATAATAATATACCTTATTTTAATAGTTGCACAACATGTTGCCAAAATGTGTTTCTGGCCAAATCAGTGTCCAGCCCTCTCAGTTCACCACCCGATGCCCACTGCCTTCTGCCTTCTGCCGACATGGAGAACATGACTCCCCTCACTGCTGTGCTCTCTGATGTGGGCTTGCCTGTCTGACTATTTATAGACACATATAAGATAGGCCTTATCGCATATCATACAGTGTAAGCAGCTACTCAAGAGGCGCCATAGTAGTTTATTGTGAAAGGTTACATTGTGACACGTAAAGGAGCCCGAATCCCAACATAAAGGCAAAGTTTAGCAGAGTTTGGAAACTTGGCTATAAGAGGATGGAACCTTTTCTGTGCGCCAGCATCCAATTATGTGCCTATATGATTTGTGCGTAATTACGCACAGCGGTATTAGAGCAATTCCTTCATTACGCAAGTGATTTATTTGACAGAGAAGTCAGGTGACATCACAAAGCAAAAAAGTTTGAGATGATTAATTTCCTTTATTCAACAACATTTGAGATTTTATTTGTGGCTTCCTTATAACTTGAATTGGCTGAGTACTTTTCATAAGAAAAAATATAGATATTTCCTGTTTTATCCCCATTTGCCCCCAACTGTGTTTAAACTGGCAAATGTATTCCCTGTGAGGTTGTGAAAACACACATTTGAATGCAGCTCTTGTAGGTTTCAAAATTAGCAATAAGAAGTCTGTTTTATTATGATATATAAGCTCACACATCCTTGACCCTTAGATAGATCCTTTTTTTGGCATGAAATGAGTCAAGTCAGGCAATAGTTAGGGGAACCTCCCACATACAACCTTGAAGCTGCTCAGATACCAGGAAAGGGGGATCTTATTTGCACATGAATATGGAAGATTATTAGTATGAATAATTATTTGTTTACCAGCATCCTCACTGACATGGCAGCTTCCCAAGAAGCTCATCAGTAAAAATGTTACAGAATTCAGGACAGGCCTCACATGGGATTATCTCCACTTCTTATTCTCCCACTTATAGCAGCAACTCACCTCTTTTTTTTTTTTTTTTTAAAGGGAAGGCTATATTGTGAAATCGTGCCAGATATTTCAGTTGCATGTTAGTTTAGTCAGAATGCACTGGAGGCATCTGTCAATCAGTGTCAGGGTCCCCCCTCCCTCTCCCCCCCCAGGCTGGTGCTCCATCTAAATAAACACTTAAACTCCACTTCTCTGCAGAGATGATCTGGATCTGTGGCACAACAGGTTATTGATTTCCCCTAAAGTGTTGGAAAGCAACGAGGAAATGTGAGCCACCATCATGAAACTGGAAACATGTTTGGTCCCAAATTATTAGTCTTATTAGTTTTGAATATATATTGAAAGTCTCCACTGCACTCTCATGATCAGCATATGTGCGATGTGCAGTATAGCGGCATAACAAACAAATACAGTAATCATGCAGTGCTGTGTACACAGTTAGGGTAATTGTATCCCGCACTGTGTGTGTGTGTCGAGGAGTGTGTGTGCGTGTGTGTGTGTGTGTGTGTGTGTGCAGCCCGCCACATGATGATCAGACAAGCGGTTTCCCAGCCTCGTGTGATCTCCCTCTTGGCTGTCGCTGCTAGTGATGTCATCCCTCACTGTATACAGAATAATATGCTTTTATGTTTGCCCTGGCCTTGACATTTCCCTGGAAAAATAAATAAGGCTTCATGCAGGCCGCGATAGCTTATGTGGCGTGTAAGCTTGTGCTTGTAGTTTAAAAGATGGAAACTCTGATATACATTCGAACAGCGTAAATATTAGTATAGTGACCTCCGAATGGGTTCATCAGGTTGATCGGTTTTTAAGCTGTTGTATAGCTATTGTTGCACGGTTGAGCAGAGTGGCTATCAAGGACACATCATGAGGCGTGATCATGTGAATTAAAAGAAAAAGAAAGAAAAAAAGTGTCACTCTTTAAATGCCAAGACACTGGTAGATGCAGAATAAAACAGACTTAAAGGGGCACTCCAGTGATTTAGTGTTGCACTTGCGTAAAGTTTGGGGACTTCTGAGAGACTGATTGAAATAAGAATGGTAAAAATCAAAGCAGCAGAAGTCGAGATATTCTGACTTTCATTCTCTCTGACGAGTCCAGCTTCAGAAAAGTTGGATCCTACAATTCCCATAAAGCAACTTAATAGCATCGTTCATTTAATCTTTCCTGTTTGTTGAATGCCTTCATCTTTCAAACCCCATGGCCCAAGTTTGTAACACAGGCTTTCTGTTAAATATGTGAAGTCAAACCTTAAGTCAAGATAACCCTGGAAACAACAACGTGTCACTTTTGACAATCAAATAGTCGTGGACCTGAGTTGTTTGTGTGTATCTCTTTAAAAGCCAAGACACTGGTAGAGGCAGACAAAAAAAACAGACTTAAAGGGGCACTCCAGTGATTTAGTGTTGCACTTGCATAAAGTTTGGGGACTTCAGAGAGACAGAGTGAAATAAGAATGGTCAAAATCGAAGCAGCAGAAGTCGAGATATCCTGACTTCCATTCCCTCTGACGAGTCAAGCTTCGCAAAAGCTAGATCCTACGATTCCCACAATGTAACTTTACAGCATTGATTATTAAATCATTCTTGCTTTTTGAATGCCTTCATCTTTCAAACTCCATGGCCCAAGTTTGTAGCACAGGCTTTCTGTTAAATATTTGATATTGTCAAGCCTTAATTCAAGATAACCCTGATGACATCACTGTGATATCTCAGGCTTTGGAAAGATGTTATATAACTTTGTTCACATACGGAGTATTACTCTCCACGATGAGTGTAGTAAAATCAGTTGAGTACCCCTTTCATTTCAGGTTAATGAGTGTCGGGTGTCTGTAATGGCTCTTCTTTTAAATCATTATGAGTAAACGAAGACAAATGCTTAATGATTTACAAGGTACAGGCCAACAAAAACATAAAAGTTTATAGGTAGTTTATTTGCCAATATTCCGTGTCAGCCCTCTTCAAGGTCACCGTGAAGCATTCGTAAAATAAAGTATCTTAGCAATTAAAACAGACTCACAGGAACGGAGAGCTGTTTTTTGGAGTGATACCTCTTCTAATGGAGCATTTACTCTTCAAATGGTGAATGTTAATTTTTAGATCAAAAGTACACTGTGATGAACTTGTTAGTGGAGAGCACTTTGTGCCAGATGAAACCAGCGGGGAGTCTTTTGCGGCCCGTCTTTATGACTTGTTTAAGTGAGTATTGAAAATGAACAAAAGTGAATAGAAAAAAAACAACGGAGTGAGTAATCTCACCTGTTCCCAATACAGCTTAAAGGTCTTTACACACTGGGGGCGTCTTTATTTAATGCCATTAATTCATACGTCAATATATTTTTCAAACTGTTGTTTTTGTCATGAGGACTTTCACACAGAACGCAAATATTAAGCGGTGAAAAAGTGATTCTTTTTTCGGGAACAAAGTCGATTTTTCTGAGCTTTTGCACTGCGAATAAAGGCATCAACCAATCATGTTGTGCGGAACAGTCATATTCAATACATACACTATATTGTACAACAACATGTTCCAGTCAAAGTCGGAGGTTGGAATTTCCCAGTTGTTTTTCTTTTGTTGTCTTTGTCATGAATATTTTCACACAGAACGCGAATAGTACGCGGTGAAAAAGCAATGTTATTTTTTTCGGAACAAGGTCGATTTTCTGAACATTCGCACTGCAAATAAAGGCATCAACCAATCAAGTTGTGCAGAACAGTCATATTCAGTACATACATTATAATGTACAACAACAAGTTCCAGTCAAAGTCGGAGGTTGTTTTTGTTTTTGTTGTTGTTTTTGTTTTCATTGTTGTTTTTGTCTTTCACACAGAAACTGAAAATTACACCATTTTATTTCAGAACTAGGTTGATAGTTTTCTGACCTTTCGCACAGTGAATAAACGCATCAACCAATCACGTTGTGTTGAATGGACATATTCAATACCTACACTATAGTGTACAACACGTTACAGTCAATGTTGGAGGACAGAATTTCCCAGTTGTTTTTGTTTTGTTGTTTTTTTAAGTACTTTCACACAGAACGAAAATATTACGTGGTGAAAAGCGAAATCATTTTTTGTTGCAACAAGGTTAATTGTTCGGAGCTTTCTTTTCTTTTAAAGGCATCAACCAATTATGTTGTGCGTAACAGACATATTGAATATGTACACTATAGTGTACATATTCAATATGTACACTATAGTGTACGACAACTCTGAGGTTCCGTAGTCTGAACCAAGACGCAAACTTTATTACACCTTTCAACCTTGACAAAGGAAGCGCAGACCAGATCCACTCCGTTCTTATCTTTCACAATAAAAGCCCTAGACATGGACACTACGTACCTGTTCACCAGAGGAAAATTCATTCAGAGCATTTCGCTTGAAGGAAACTAAATTGGCTTACAGTTGTTTAGGCTATAAAATCATTTACCTCAGACAGACTGCCAGACTCTTCTCTGTGTCAATACAGCGCTGCAGGGATGACGTATTTTTGTAGGCTAAGCAGGAAGTTAGCATCGCCCTGGTTCCCTTGACAAAAAGCCAATGGGATTTTTCCATTGGGTTTTGGATTATTGCAGAAAATCAGCTCTGTGGCAAACAAATGTTTATGATACTTCCACGTTTTGTTCAGCAAGATAATCTTCACAAATGAACACCACTTTTATGATTTTTGAAGTGTAAATGTAATCGCCAGAAGTAAAAAGCTAACGTTAGGCTATAAACAGATTACACCAGCATGAGCGTGAGTATAAACAATTGTTGAGTGGGATATTTACTGATGTATTTTATGTCGTGGAACAAAACCTTAAAATGTCTTCAGCTTGTGTTAACCACAGACCTTATTTCAGGCATCTAACTAAAAAACCCATTCAAAGAACCCATTGACTTCCAGACGAGGGAACTGGAAGTGGTAAAATGCTTTCGGGCTCCGGGTTGTAGGACTCATTCCTGTAGCACTCTATGGGATCCCGATTTTGGCCTCTGACTGCGTGAATCTATTCAAACTAGGGATGTTAATAATTAACCGTTAACCGACATTAAGCATTTTAACCGATTAACGCTATCGGTTAAAACGGTTAAAAGAAATGTTAATAATGAACTCAAAAGCTGAGCGGCTCAGAGGAGCGGCTCATCACTTTAAGGAGAAAAGCTGGTCCACCTTAACAGCCCACCTTAAAAGGCGGAGCCGAAGTCTCTCCAGCTCGCTTAAGTGGAGCGGAGTTGTAGTAAACTGTAATAAACTGTACACACACTGCTACACCTACGATCACAGCTAGAACGCCACCAACAACCTCACACTCACCACCAACACACACACACGGACACTCGTTAAAGTTATGCCACGCTGACAGACTGTATGTGTGCGGTAGCGAGCAAGAAGCCTCCGGCAATGCTAGAGCTGCTAACGTAGCACAAATACACAAACTGTTGGACACTCGCTAAAGTTACGCCGGACAGACACACAGCTGACAACCTGCTAAACTAAACTAAATGTGTGGTGGAGACTTTTACTGTGAAAGTGGCTGCATGTCCGCGACACTACACGCAGCATCGTAGCTGCTAAGTTAACGCTCCCGGACGGAGAACTGGAGACTCCCGTCAACCAATATCTGTTGTTCTCCTGCAGCTGGTTCACCGCTGCATGCGAGGCACAAATCTTGTTGGTTGACGGTTAATAATCGGTTAACGAGGGTCGGTTATTGGTTAAGAACATTTTTCAAATTGAGCATCCCTAATTCAAACTGTTTATTGAAAAATTATTTCAACTGTCGCAAATTTTTCATCAATGCGAGTATTTCGTGTCATTTATTGGTCAAGCCCCCCGCTGTGTAAAGGCCTTTAGAGTTTTCATTAAACAAGTGACTGTATCTTGAATGCAGACACATGAGGTGTGAGGATCATTTGACTTCAGACCACCAGATCAGAATACTTTGCTTTAGAAACAACACTGACAGATTTCTTTAATAACTTGTTATAACGAAACTACAACGCTCACAATTTGAGACGGATATTTTTTTTTTTTTGCAGCGTCTCATCAAGCTCGGGCTGATCACATTACGCTCCTAACTCTTCCATCTCATTTCTAACCCTGCCTCAATTACTTTATCAAGACTTAACCCTCACATTAATTGGTTTCACAAGACACCCCAGACTGCACACCAGCTGTGTAACCGAGTAATTTGAATCTACTTAATTTGGGAAGGTGTTGGTATCTTCTGCCTTCTGAGTTTAATTTGGAAAAAAAAAAACACACACACAACAACAATACATGTATTTTCTGTCTTCGCTCTCGTCTTTAGGGCCTTAATGAGGAATTAGAGCCAATAGCATTATTCATTAAACAGAGCTTGCCAGCTATTTATCACTGTAACAATATTAGCATATTTGTTTAAATTTTCAACACTTTTTTTTTTTTTTAGCATTCGTAACCAGGTTTAGCATTTTTAATAATCTGGCATCGAATGCATCGTACCAAATTGAATGCTGAAAAGAACCAGTGGCAAGCCCCAGAAACATACTAAATATCCTTTATAAACACACACACACACACACACACACACTCCTCTAATTACCGCCTCCCCTGCTCCCTGTCTCATTCCTCACCTCCTGAGATGCAGGTGTAAAATATCACATTTTTCCAGCATTTCTCCCTGAGGTGGCGCTGGCTTGGACTCACACAACGTAAATTTCCCCCTTTCATATTCCCCCACACATTTTTTTCTACAAACAAGTTCCCCCTCCCATCCCTCCCTCTCTTTGATGTGCATGCCACATCCGCACAGGTTTGTTAGCTTGTTACCAGGTGAAGAATGAGGATACAATTAAGGCTGAATGAAGTGGGACTGGTTAGGATGTCAGTTGTGTTTTGCAGGAGAAGTGAAAAGTCTCCGATGCTCTAGAAACTGTTGAGCTCACACAGACAAATGCTGCGAATGATTAGGATGCTCCAGTGGAATAATGTGTGATTGTGAAGATACCTGCCTCTCAGGGATTGCTGTGCATCCAGAAACATGGAAACCCAGGTGGTTTTCATGCTGGTGTGTGTCTGTGTATGATCAAGAGAATGAGAGAGAAGGTGGGGAAGGTGGGCCATATGTATATGTGCTCTAATATATCCACTGCCATGAAAGACAGCCAACTTGAGAACCCCCCCTTTAGATCTGACTCTGATTGTATTCAACTGTATATCCATCAGAGAGACGCAGAGTGCAGCTGAGGTACTGTAGAGATCAGGATTCATGTTCAGACTCACGCAATAGGATGCTCAGTAGGCCTCTTTGCACGCCTGTGAGAGTACATCGGTCGATAGACGGGTTTAACAACCTTCGGTGCTAACGCTGTGTTCCAGTCAAAGGCAGAGGTCGAAATTTCCCAGTTGAAATTTCCATTTCCGACCTCCAAGCGTTCCAGGTGCACGACGCCAAACGTAAACAAAAAACATGGCTGACCGTGACAAACTGATGTTTCTTTGGCAAGTGTGCACACAATTGAAACCAGTGCAGCCTCCTTGCATATATAAACCAAACAGAGGAGGAAAAATGACACATGAGGTAACAGACGCCATTACACATTCTATTTAACAATCAATCAATTTACGCGCAGAAAGTGTTTTACTATATGATAGTATGTGTTGCTGCACCCGCTGTATCTGCTCATTAAATGTGAGTTGTTATAAGCCTCATAGATGTGGGTCAGTAGGGGCCTGCTACACCTACTACGCTGTAAAATAGGGATGCTTATTTTGAAAAAAATTCTTAACCGATAACCGACCCTCGTTAACCGATTATTAACCATTAACTGACAAGATTTGTGCCTCACATGCAGCGGTGTACCAGCTGCAGGAGCACAACAGATATTGGTTGACGGGAGTCTCCAGTTCTCCGTTCGGGAGCGTTAACTTAGCAGCTACGATGCTGCGTGTAGTGTCGCGGACATGCAGCCACTTTCACAGTAAAAGTCTCCACCACACATTTAGTTTAGTTTAGCAGGTTGTCAGCTGTGTGTCTGCCAAACGGAACTTTAGCGAGTGTCCAACAGTGTGTGTATTTGTGCTACGTTAGCAGCTCTAGTATTGCCGGAGGCGTCGTGCTCGCCGTCGCACACGTAGTCTGCGTAACTTTAGTGAGTTTCCAACAGACCGTGTGTGTTGGCGGTGAGTGTGAGGTTGTTCTAGCTGTGAACGTAGGTGTAGCAGTGTGTGTACAGTTTATTTGTCGGTGAATAAATGCTACTAAACTACAACTCCACCGCTCCGCTCAAGCGAGCCAGAGACCGGAGCCGACTTCCTGTATCCTGCAACTCCGGCTCCACCTCTTAAGGTGGACATTTAAGGTGGACCAACTTTTCTCCTTAAAGTGATGAGCTGCTCCTCTGAGCCGCTCAGCTTTTGAGTTAATTATTAACATTTCTTTTAACCGTTTTAACCGATAGCGTTAATCAGTTAAAATGCTTAATGTCAGTTAAACAGTTAATTATGGACATCCCTACTTACTACGCTGTAAAAGTTAAGCAAAACTTAAAAGCAACATGTTCTAACACATTGCAAAAACTGAATTAAACGTTACATTTTGCACAGCGCCTGACTTCTTCTTCTGCCCCTGTCATAATTACTACGGTCGCTAGAGGTCGCCATCACCTTCTTTTATTCCTTCTTTCAGTGATCATCCAAGTGATGATAGATGATAAAATCTACTGCTGGATGTGGCAGGCCCCTTCTGATCCATATCTATGAGGCTTATAATCACTGATAACTCCATTTAATAACCTGATAACAGTCAAACCGGCAAATTATTTGAAATAACCTAAATACAGGCAAATGTACTTTACGTTGCCTTTCAGTTGATGGCTTACCATATACAATGTGCACATTCCAGTGTGACATCAGACAACTGCTTCTTCGTGAAGTCGGGGTAGATGGATTTGCCCTGAGTTCACAAGTACAGGAACTCTTTGAGTGGTATTCTATTGTATTTATTCTAGTCGGCGGTCAGAAATCTTCATGTTCCGAGTTGTCTGGAACGCATCATTAGAACTAACACCATTTTCAGAAATTCCCCTCTTTGCTTTCTTTCCGAGATTGAGTTTAGCCTAGTTTAGCATAAAGACTGGAGACAGAGGAAACAGCTAGTCTGGCTCTGTCCAAAGATGCCTACCAACATGTCTACATTTTACTAATTAACTCAGAAAAGTGTAATGACTAGTTGTGTTTAGGGGGAGGTACGTGCTTCAACTAGTTCTTGGTGCAGCCATCCTACGTCTCTCTGTGACAGTGAGGTTGCAGGGTTTGTACAAAAAAAAATTTAAAAAGACATGTTGGTGCATCATGCCTTTTCAATAAACAACTTTAGAGGTTAGTTAGTTAGTAGTTAGTTAGTTAGTTAGTAGTTAGTAGGTTAGTTAGTTGGTTGGTTGGTTGGTTGGTTGGTTGGTTAGTTAGAACTTGTCAGCAGACAGTTTCTAATTTACACATCCAGCAGTTACGGAGCAACATTAGCATTCATTTGGAGTCGTATTTCTGATCATCTGATGACTGTAAGTCCACAGCTCTCTTTCAGTCTCAACCAACTGGCTCTTTAGCTGCTAAAAGGTCTACTATGTTCACCAGCTAGTCGCTAACTTTGCTTATTGTTTGGAGCTGTGCAGATAGTGTAGGGTGGTTTTTTAGAGCTTTTTTGCTGCAAATGGTTGGTATGGTTGAAAACATGATGCAAGCTGTGAAAATGATAACATAACATAACAGTTTAAAGTTTAAAGCCAGAAAATGAAAACAACAAGATGAAAGACTCTATAATGCTCTGTAGAGCTGAAGGATAATTCTATGTGGGTTCATCACTAAGACCGACTTCTTTTACATTACACAGACCCTCTTTACACCTGGTGTATCTAGATTACATTTACACCTGGTGTTAATATGTGTCTCCTGTGTACACATTGAGATCCGAACACTCTGTCCAGCTCAAACAACTGAACGTCACATCCTCCTCTCGTTTGCACCGGTCCCAAAGAAATTGATGTATGAATTGGCGATATGAATTGACAAGTTTTGCTCGTATAGCCTACTTTTGCTGGAGCAAATTGAAAGCAGACACTTGGTCTCGTCTTGACTCCATCCACGAGTGTCTTGAATATCAATTTTCGACAAGGTTTCTTGCTTGTATCTTAGCTCACTAACTGGCTAATGGCTGCTTCCTCGCTGGTTTGGAACAGTCATGTTACGCAATTACGTATTTCCGCCCACGTCGTTGTTCGTTGCCCATGTGGATTGAAAACGCAATTGCATTTATACTTGTGCTCAATGTGGTCAGAATGCGTCCTTGATTGCATCACAATCTGTCCTCAATGCATTTTGGGTGAATTTACACCTGTACTGTCATGTGGTCAAGCACTATCCGATTGCAATCCAGTCACCCAAAACACATTTTAATGCCAGGTGTAAAGGGGGTAACTTCATAATTTGATCCATTGTTCATATAAAAAAATATTGATTATAGACTTCTACTGTCGCACTCTCTCTCACTCATCTTCAACCGCTTATCTGGGGTTGGGTCGCGGGGGCAACAGCTTCATCAGGGGACCCCAAACGTCCCTTTCCCAGGCCACATTAACCAGCTCTGACTGGGGGATCCCGAGGCGTTCCCAAGCCAGTGTGGAGATATAATCTCTCCACCTAGTCCTGGGTCTTCCTCGTGGTCTCCTCCCAGCTGGTCGCACCGGGAACACCTCCATAGGGAGGCACCCAGGGGGCATCCTTACCAGATGCCAGAACCACCTCAGCTGGCTCCTTTCAACACAAAGGAGCAGCGTCTCTACTCCGAGTCCCTCACGGATGACTGAGCTTCTCACCCTATCTCTAATGGAGACGCCAGCCACCCTCCTGAGGAAACCCATTTCGGCTGCTTGTACCCGCGATCTAGTTCTTTCGGTCCTGACCCAGCCCTCATGACCATAGGTGAGAGTAGGAACGAAGATTGACCGGTAGATGGAGAGCTTTGCCTTCCAGCTCAGCTCTCTTTTCGTCACAACGGTGCTGAAAAGAGAGCCCTCCACCCCCCCGCTGCTCCGATTCTCCGGCCAATCTCACGTTCCATAGTCCCCTCACTCGCGAACAAGACCCCGAAGTACTTGAACTCCTTCACTTGGGGTAAGAACTCATTACCTAACCGGAGTAGGCAATCCATCGGTTTCCTGCTGAGAACCATGGCCTCAGATTTAGAGGTACTGATCCTCATCCCAACCGCTTCACACTCAGCTGTGAACCGATCCAGCGAGTGCTGGAGGTCACAGACCGATGATGCCAACAGGACCACATCATCTGCAAAAAGCAGTGATGAGATCCTCAGCACACCGAACTGCAAACTCTCCTCCCCCCGACTATGCCTCGATATCCTGTCCATGTTCTACTGTCTCCAAAATAGCTTATATACCTTTGAACATGTAACCTGTGGCTGAATAACAGGTAAAAAAAACACAACAGGGTTTTTTGGGGGGTTTGTATTGGGAACACTATGCGACCGGATCACGGAGTAAAATACAGAGTTCTTCGGTCAAAAATGGGGCCAGTTGGTTCTCGTGCACATGAGATTTATATATTCTCAGCTCACTTGCTGAAAGAAAGCGCCAAGTTGAATTTCCCCCAAATCATTGAACAATCTCTTTAATACATCACACATACATAATACGGAGACTTGACCGAGAAAATGTCACGTTCTCTTCTGTTCTTTGGCCTGGGCTCTGAAATGTCCTCATTCTCTTTCCCACTTTGTTTAGAGTCATAAGGACATTGTCTGCGCTCTCCATTGATAAAATCTGACAACCATTTCAGTGTTGTATTACACTCCGTCTCGGCCACCAAAAAACGTCCCAGACATCAAATGATTTCTAGAGCTTTTCAAGTGTTAATTACATGAGGCTTTGCGCCTATTCTAGCTCTAGGCCGGCCATATGGATTGGGCATATGCTGCATGTATATATATAGAAAAACACACATATATAATTGATACCATGCTCCATAAAAACTGGGGGGGGGAAATGGGCCAGTGCTGCCGTGAGCTACATCAAACAATCAGTCTCAAACAAAGATATGGACAAAGATACGCCTAATTCATTAGCAGACACGTGTTTTTATCCTTTCGTTTATTATGTCTGTGCTGCACAAATCATTTTTCAACTTTAAATTACTCAAACCTGTCAGAAATAGTCAAGTAGAACTACCAGCGCGCCTCGCTCTGTGCTACTCTGTGATTATCAACAGAGTAAAATATATCCTTCAGCCGGACCGGGCAGTTTAAGAGCTCAACAGAAAGCCCAGAGAGCTTGACAAGGGCACCATTTAGTGGGACAAATGGTTTCAAATGGTTTCCCTCCAGTGTTTCCCCACATATTAATGATGACAGGCCAGAGGTTGGATGCTGAGGCTGAACGCCAGGAGGAGTGTTTTCTTAGTCACTTGGATGACTTGAGTTCTAACTTTTTTTTTTTAGTGAATGTTCCACGTGGAACCTCACTGAACTGACCGCGAGCAAGCGAGGCAACGCTAAACAAAACCAATGTTGATCTTATGTTAATCGATCGGCCCATAGAGGTGGATTGAAATCACACACGCAGGTGCCCTTCCTGTGTTAACAGTGAAAAAGGGAAAAAGACTCGAGCTGTAACCTCTCATTCTGAAGGATATGAATAGCCTGTGTCTCCAGCCGCAGCTCGGTTAGCCCGAGTCTGGGACTTATTATAGTGCTGTGTGTTTATGCATGTGTCTGCGCATGCATTTCTCCCAAGTGTGATCCCGTGTCACCGTGTGTGCATGTGCAAATGCTTAAGTAACCTAAAGTCTGTTTGAATCCCCTAAAAGATTGTTTACCTCACATGCCAGTTTAAATAGCATAACTTTACGTTTCATAGCTGGCTACGAGCGATGTTTGTTCCTGTTTTGGGTCCGTGTTTGTTTCTGCTTAAGGTATGTCAAGAGACGAGAAGTTATGGAAAATGGGATTATTCCTTCTCCTCTAAACTCCTGGTCTTAAACTTCCTTCCGAGTTATTTTCATCAACCTATAGCAATTTTTAGCCCTCGCCTATAACAGGTTTAGTTGATATCCAAAACAGACATTCAAATTTAGCCTGGCGGAAACCAATTTGTACCAGTTTGGACTAAAAAGTAACAGCCACGGGCCAGCTCTCCCATCCCTGATCCAGATCCTCAGTCTGTGGTTCCCTCCCATCCATGTTGTCTGGCCTGGCTGCTTCAATTGACAGCAGAACTAGCAATGGATGCTCATTCAGAGCCCAAGTCTCTGCCGGCGCGTCCCACGGCATACAAATGAACCGCACTGAATGGAAACAAACACTTAGAATAAATACTTTAGCTGCATCTATCAGCGAATGCGATGCAGGGCTTGTGGCTAAGGGGCTTGTATGTGTGAATATGTGAGGCAGATGTATGGCCTCTATATATGTGTGGGTCTGTGTTTAGTATGTGACCGCGTCCGTACGAGAGTGTGTGTGTGTGTGTGTGAATGATTTGTGCTGAATCAGTGTGCGCTGCACAGAAAAGTGACCATGCAGGTGGAATAGCAGGGACAGGAAATGCCATTGTGCTGGAGTATTGTGTACGGAGTACGGCAGGCAGCTAAACACTTTGCTCCCCATTCAAGTGGTGGTGACTGGCAGGGCCGGGCCTCGGGCCTGCACAGCACATGGGTTCAGGCAGGCAGCACACACCGTGAATTGTGTGTGTGTAAAATGTAAAGTTCTAAAGTAGTTATCTTGTGGTGGGACTTGAAGATGATTAATAAATAGGTCAATATAAGAAGCAGCTGGATGAGGAGGATTCTCACATCCAAAATCTGCGCGTACAGCTTTGCAGTCAGTTTTTCTGTGTGTTTAGATTCCGTGAACATAAAGGGACTGAGTCAACTAATGAATAAATGACTGTTGTGTTACATTTCAGGCAACCGAAACCTTTCTGTTGAACGAAGAACCCTCCAGAGGTCCTGGGATGCCTGAATGCTTTGTAGTATCAGATTCATACAGGGTATGCATCTATTATTATTATTATTATTATTATTATTATTATTATTATTATTATTATATATTTATTTTTATATAATTTATTTTTGTTATTTTATTATCCTCATCATTATTTATTTTTCATTTATTAATTTTTCGCTTTTATCATTTTACTGTCATTATTGTTACTTATGTTATTTTATTATTTTGTTATTTTTATTATCATCAATATTAGTAATATAATAATATGGTAATTTATTTGTTCTATTTATTTTTGTTTATTTATTATCATTATTACTTTTTCATTTATCATTATTATTATTATTATTATTATTATTATTATTATAATTTCATTTTTATTTTATTTATTTTGTTATTTTATCATCCTCATCATTTTTTATTTATTATATTTTTCTCTTTTACCACTTTACTGTCATTATTGTTACTTGTGTTTTTATTTTATTTTATTATCATCATTAATATTGGTAATTTATTTGTTTTATTTTTATTTATTTTATGTATTATTTTATTATCATTATTACTTTTTTCTTTTATCATTATTATTATTATTATTATTATTGTTATTGTTATTATTATGTGTTGTCTTAAATGTGTTATTTGAGTCATTACTCATTACTATGACTGACAGTCTGTTTTCATGCTCTCGGTAATTGCACCACAATCATAATGTCATTCACAGCTCCCTCTACTCAGCTGCAAACCATTACAATCATTATTTCCACACGCACATTTAAGAAAAAAAAATGGGGGGCCTTTGCAACCTCACCGAAGCGCCCTCGCCTCATGGGAGTGAAAATTATGAGGATAATGTGCAGCCTGCCTAGTCGTATGAAACCAAAAGGAATACAAAGTTAAAGAAAGTGAGCAGCTTTTCTAAAAAAAAAAAAAAAAAAAAAAAAAAAAGAAAAGAAGAAAAATAGTCCCAGCGAGCGCGGTGGATTTACAACGATGGACGTAGTAGATATAGAATGGTAATAAAAACAAAGGAGAGGGGATAGGGAGGGTGAGAGGAGAAAGGGGAGGGGGGGTGGATGACTGAAAATGTGATTGTTAATGAGGTGGGAGCCAGTTTTCTAGGCTACACTCTTTGTTTCCCAGAGTTAAGACTTTCGCCAAGTCTCACACAGAATCTGGGTTGCTACAGTGTATCGTGTGTCTCGGGGTGCAGAAATGAACCATTATGGCTGTAATTGAGTAGCGCGGCTGGTAGAGGAGAGTTTCTGGAGAGGGGGAGGAGCGTCGCTGGGGCTGGATTGGATTCCAGGGGCAGCGAGTTCAAGAACATCCACAGGAGGGTGTCCACCTCCAGCTTCTCACCAGGAGGTCTGCTGCTGGGGGCGTTAGTTTTGTATAAAGTGCATCACGGCTCCCTTCTTTCTCTCTTTGTTTCTGTGTGTGTGTGTGCGTTCTTGGCTTACACGTCAGGGTTCCTGAGGGTGCAATCACTTTCAAAAAAGTATATTAAAAGTGAACGTAAAATAGGAATTTGACACCCTGTTTTGGAAGTGGTACGATCCTAAAAAGTAAAATGTGGCAGCGCCTTTGCTCAGTTCTTTAAGCCTCAACCTTTTTGGATCGTGACCCCGTAAAATGAAGAGATGCCTGCTTGCGTGTGGTTGCAGTGTGGATGTGAGTTATGAGCAGATTTCTTTGTCAGATAAGAAAGATTTTGAGAGGCCAATAAGTATCCAAAAAATCCATCTCATCAAGTCATTTCTGTTTATAATCAAGTCCTAAAAGCCTCTGTGACAAAAGCCGCCGGAACTCTAAGATTTTCAATGTTTCCAATAGAAATCAGCTTGTTTCAAGAACCTGATAGAAATGATTGTCTGTGTTTCGAAACAAGACAGGTTGCTGCTCTGGAATGAAGAAAAATGAGGTGTGATGTTATAAAATTGTTGAAATGGAAAGAAAACAAATGATCCTGCACACTGTCCGGTATCACTCGTACTGAATTTATTGACGTTTTGGTCCTCAGTGCTTCATCAGGCAGAGTTCATATAGACAAACAGCACCACACATATAGAGGCTCTCACCCCGGACAATCAGAGGCCAGCAACACTTCCTGGTATGCATACAAATTAAGGTCAACGAGCTCTTCAAGTATAAAAACAGACGTGATACTGAGCTCTTCCATTTGCAAACAGACGTAGTATGTTCACCGACGTTATAGAAAGTCACACAATAAGGCCCTCAAGGGACATTAGATCAGAACATTTGGGTTTTTTCAGGCATAAGCTTGTGGGGAGATCATGTGTTCGGTCGTGTGTGTCTGTCTGTCCGCAACTAATCTTTCATACTACTGGACCCATCAGCCTAACATTTGTTGTGCTCATTTATGACTGTATGCACAAATACCTCTTGTGGTTGAATTGATTCACACTATTTGAAAAACATATTTTATTAACTGTTTTATACTGTTATTGACTGCTAACTCCTCACTCCTCTTAAAGCTAGAGTTGGTAGTGTTCTTCAAAACAGTTTTGTTATATTTGTTGAAATTCTCATTACATACCGACAGCAATCAATAAATCAAATGCTCAAACAAAAACAAAAAAAATTCCAGACTACCTGCCTGTCAACCTGTGCGCACTTTGCCCGTGCACTCATTACGCGTCACTGGAGTTTTCCACAAGCTGCTAGCTTGACAACTGTGAGTACTAACAATGTCCATGTTCGTTGTTTATGTTCATTATGATATGTTTATGTTCATAATGATAATTTTGGGGACGTGGCTGTGGAGGGAGGCCTGAAGGGACGGGCTGGAAGTGTCGCCGCCTTGGCGACTTTCTCTCTAGATTTAGGGACTTTTGGAGCTAGAGCTGCTAGCTACTTTCATTGGAAAAGAGTTGGCAACACTGGGCTGGGTTTTTCAGTTGGATAATTTTTTTGATCTAGCATACTCTTTAGGTGAAGAGCCTTGCAAATGCAAAGCACAACGCAGGTATATTATGTCAACAAAAAATGCGCAAGGAACACCATTCACTGTTTCTCGGCAACAACAACAGTTGCAGCTGTTATCTCATTGGTTACGCCTTGAAAGGTCAACGGCAACTGAGGTCAAAGTTGAAATAATTTGAACTCTGAGCACCAGGCTTGGTGGCAATTTCGGTGGTGCGCCACGCCACGCCACGCCATGCTTCTGCATAATTGGGCGGCACCGCTCTCCCCATCGGAAAACAATGGCACAGCCAGCACAGAGCGATTTTACCGCTAATCATGTGTGGGCTGGCTTAAGGGAGCCGGGAGGGAGAATTGAGTGAGAATCAACTCTTCTTTGTTTGGGAGGGCAGGGGGAGACACACCTGGTGAAGATCTGACCTCGACTGAGTGCACTTTTCTAGTTTTACAAATGAGTTCCATCTTACCAACCCATTCTCACGGAAAGGCATATAAATACCACGACATTACACAGACTTTCTGTGTGTCATGAGAACGCATTTTAGCCTTCTCGCATGTCATTTGTACACCACGCAAACATCCACAGCAAGAAAACTACCAATGTCATGGTTGGGCTTAAAGTAATTAAGTGAACTAAGTGAAATACATACGTAAACAACGTAACACAACTACAGAAAACATGTCACAAACGTCAATACAAAACATGACAATTGTCAAACGTCACTAACGTAACTTACAAAACAAAACGCTGGTCAACGACGGCCTCAAACACGGATCTCCTGGTTAAATGTCCAGTGTTTTTTGGATAGGAGATATTTGCTAAAGTCAATCTAGGAATGGAAAAAAAGCCTAACAATCATGATACCACCCCAAAAAAAAAAAGAAATTGTGACCAGAAAACACTTTAAACTAATTGATTTACTAGAACATGAGACTTTAGAGAGTTAAGTTACATCCAGAAATGACTTGGTAAGAAGGAGTATTGTGATTTATCCCCCAGGTTGGGAAGCACTTCTTTAAGCAGAGCCCTGTATGTGCGCTGCGTGTAAACTGTGGGCCACCAGAGCTGACATCTGCTCAGCCACAACGGCACAACCAGACTTTTTTAGCTTATCTCCCGTGTGCTGCGTCCCGTCTCCAGGTGTGGTATCACCACTGGTTGCGCTATCGTACTGTGTGTGTGTGTGTGTGTGATCATAAGGTAAATGTGCAGTTACTGTCATCCTGGAACAACCTGTTTTGCAGACCTAAAGCTTCCCCGAAGTAGTTGACACAGTAATAAATGACACTCTGATCATTTATTAGCGAGAGTCTCCGTTTTTTAAGCGCGACTGCGTGTACGACAGCTCTGAGCTGACGGGTGAAGTCATCGCAGCGCCGGCCACTCTGGAGCAGTGGTAAATATGTATATTCGAAGCGTGTGAAAAAGCTGAGCCGCAGCAGACCCACCAACCGTAGCATATGGCTCAACCATGTGTTACTTAATGAGAGATTTACTCACACAGACCACTAAATGTGTGGCTCATTTAAGGAGCCACGGCAGAGGAGTGTTTGCGTGTGTTGCATGCGAGTTGACTCTATAAAGGAAAGGGGAGTGGGAGGGGGGGGTTGATCCCTGTCTAACCGCTCGCTGCAACCTTTTGCACTCGCGGTGCTTTTAACGACTGCTGCAAAACAGAGCTGAGAACAAAGACTTAGCAGGCATGAAGTACACCTGCCTGAAGAGGAACCAAAAAGGTGTGTGTGTGTTAAAGGGTGTGTCCGTGTGTGTTTCATAGTCGTGTATCATATTCACAGAGAGGAATGCTGGTATTCTAACCTTGTGTGGTGGCGAGGCCAGGAGGTTACAGTTTTGTGGTATCCTGACCACACACTTTCTCCCTCTTCCACCCGCCCGCCTGCCTGCGTCTCTGGCTCGCCTATCTGGCCACATGCAGTAATTGGCCACACAGCGCCCAGATCCCTTTTGTTTCGCCTGCAGAGGCTTGCGGTAGACATGCACAAGCAGTAGGCCTCATAAATCTGCGGGACTCCGATGTCAAGGGCCCGAAATCTCAGCTCCGCTTCTTCACAATGACTTCACTCCCCGCCCAAATTCCCACTGCACCACACTCTGGAACCAAGTCAAGAAACTTAATTTCATGACTTTTATGTGATATGTGTATCACTCACTCCTGTTTGTTTATGACGCAGAGTGTCTGTTTCCTCATTTAGCACAATTTAGCATCTCGCTACCGCTCAGAGGCTGTGATTATATGTCTGTCTTCTACACTTCATAGTGACTGCTGCTGCGTCTGTTTGGCCTGGACTCACTTTGCTGGTTCTTAAACTGCAGTTGTGGCTTCCAGACTGGGTCAAACGTGGTTCAGTAAATAAATAGTCTTAACTTTACAGCCTGCAACCAGATAATGCGTCATTTCGAACGCCTGCAAATGAATTGAAGTATATAATCCGGTGCAAACTTTAGCTTTTAATGCACGAGACATAATCCTCTGTAACAGAATATTATTCATGCAATTTACAGGATTATGTAAGTTGCATGAATTTATTTATATGCATTATTAGCAAATCCAAATCAGAGGTGTTCACATGTCCATGTCGCTTACAAAACAATTTCCACAGGTCTTACTTTCTAAATACATTATATATATATATATATATATATATGTATATGTATATGTATATATATACTTTCTATATATATATATACATATATGTATATGTATATATATATATATATATGCATTATATATATATATATAAGCGTATTCCTTGCAGCTGTTCCACCACTCTGATCAATTGGGTTGATGTGTTTATGTGTTCCTTTCCAGTCAAAATGTAACAACATTGTAATTACAAATTAGGGCCGTCAAAGTTAACACAGATTCGTTTTAACGCCACTAATTTCTTCGACGCATTAACGCAACTTGCGATTTTTAGGTCGTAGAGATCATACTAGCTTGTCGCGAAGGAGGATAAATAACGTTCCAAACTTATGCTAAATTTTGGTGAGGAAAAAATGTCATGTCCATTTTCAAAGGGGTCCCTTGACCTCTGACCTCCAGATCAGTGAATGTAAATGGGTTCTCTGGGTACCCACGAGTCTCCCCTTTACAGACATGCCCACTTTATGATAATCACATGCAGTTTGGGGCAAGTCATAGTCAAGTCAGCACACTGACACACTGACAGCTGTTGTTGCCTGTTGGCTGCAGTTTGCCATCTTATGATTGGAGCATATTGTTTTATGCTAAATGCAGTACCTGTGAGGGTTTCTGGACAATATCTGTCATTGTTTTGTGTTGATAATTGATTTCCACTAATACATATATACATACATTTGCATAAAGCAAATCTCCCTTAAAGGTTAATTTCGAACAGAAATAATATATAATATAATAATTGTGATTAAATATTTTAATCAATTGACAGCCCCTATTTGATACCTGTTTTTATTTACTTTATTTGTCTTTATTTGCTTCTGTATTATCTATGTTCATTCAGTATTATTACTTTCTTCTACAACTGTGTTGTACAGAAGACTCGGATGGATAAGGCAGTCAAGCCCTATATGGACGTTTAATATATATATATATATATATATATATATATAATATAATTTAATATATATATATATTGTATACTGTATTGTATATTGTATACGTATTCATTCCACCACTCTGATCTATTGTGATGATGCGTTTACGGGTTTCCCTTCCAGTCCAAATGTAACAGCAGTGCAACTAACACGACTCATCCACCCTCTGATCACTAATTCCAGTTCCATAAGCATGGAGCGGACGGGTCATTAAACGCACCTAAAGCACATCATACCAGGTCAAAGATCAGCTGCAGGGGCGCGCGGGGTTAAAGGTCCGTATAGGCTCACGCGCAGCGGGGTCAGGACAGCCATCAGATATTAATCAGAATATTAATAATAAAAATCAAAAAAAGATTTGAAAAAGTGAAAAGTTGTGCCAGCAGCAGCAACAGCAACACTTTGATGAATCTGTGCGCGGAAGTAGATTAAAATGCCGCCTTTTCGGAAGATTCGTTGAGAGCGATAAAAAGAGGAGAGAGGAGACAGGACAGAGGAGAGAGGAGACAGGAGAGAGGAGAGAGGAGAGAGTAGAGAGGGGAGGGAGACAAAGTTTTTTCCCCTGAAAGTTTGTGCAAGCTTTCACTTTCTAGGCGGGGTTAGTGGTGGTTTAGCGCTGCAGCAGCAGCAGCATGGAGTGAGACTAACAGGACGGCGAGCGCTAGCAATGCAGCACCACAGCGAGCTATCATCACACTTCAACACGCTCTCCAGTCCTGCTCTCTAGAGTTACCATGTACTCTCCGTACTGCCTCACACAGGTAACCGCTCCGCTCGGCTCTGCTCTGCTCTCACTGTCTGGGTGTCTTGTACCGTGGGGAGGGGGGGGGGGGGGACGCTGGGTGTG
>CAKAOH010002488.1:6113-26866 GCA_916701665.1 Sebastiscus tertius | reverse complement strand
CATGTAGGAATTTTAAAAATGGGTGTAGTTCCCCTTTAACTTCAGTGAATGACAGATTCAGCCAAAATCACATCATAAAGCCTCACTGCTTTGCTGATATACACATACTGTATATTTTCAGAATACCTGATGAAAAATGGAGAGCTGTGTTCATATTACAGGAGCACCAAGTGAGTTCTTGTGTCAAATAAAGATGAATATTGCTAAGATAATGTTTGCTCATCTTATTCAGATACTAAATATATGTCTGGCCCTTAGAGGAGGATCGGATTACAAACTAATAGGGTGAAGTTAATTCAATTAGTGGAGGTGAGCGCGTTAACGTGACTCTGTAATGCCTTTTAAAGATAGGCATAGCATGCTTAAGATTAAATAAATGTAATGGAAGCCTGAGAAATAGAGTGATCGTCTCCACTTATCTATTTTGGTAAACTAATAATAACCACAATAAAATCCTTCTTTTTTAAAAAAGTATCCGAGTACTTGTAGTGAACTGTGTTAAATTGGTAAAAAGTGTGACACCGGTACTACATCATGGCCTTAATAGTTGTGGTTCACTCAAGTCATATCTGTTAAAGGGGACCTATTATGCTTTTGTGCTTTTTCCCTTTCCTTTAGTGTGTTATATAGTTTTTTTGTGCATGTAAAAGATCTGCAAAGTTATGAAGGCAAAAGTCATTGTCAAAGAGAGTTACTCTCTCCCACTCCTGAAATGCTTTGTTTGAAGTCCTACCTATTATTCCATAACGTGGTGATGTCACCAAGTAACACATTTGCAGAATGGCTGAAGAAGAGTTTGTTGTGAAAAGAGGTGCTGCAACACAGCCAGTATAAGAAAAATAAAGCGTTTTTTGAACGTTAAAGCACATAGACATGTTTTAGTAGAAACCCAAAATACAAGTATGCACCTAAAACTAAGCATAATAAGTCCCCTGTAAACAGTTCAGATATAACAGTGTGTTTACGATGTAACTGCAGAAGGCCGTGCAGCTCTTTCTCTCTGTTTTTGCTTGTTGGCATCAAAAAACACACACACTGTTATTCAAAGAGACAGATTTCAGGGTCTGTTTTAAGCAGGATATTGGCTGAGATGCAGAAATCCTGGGATATTAAAAGCACATGAAGGCTGTGACATCACAAACACACGCACATTTGCACCACCTGTTTCGTTTATTACTCACTTTCACTCTGTTTGTGCCCATAACTAAAAAGGAGATTATTCCATCTTTACTGTCTCAGTAACTCTTGACATTATATTTTTTTTATATTTGGGAATTTTAGGGAGCTCTCATTGCGTTAACATTGTTCATTCCATCCGTGAAACCCGGAGTGCCTGTATTCGGTGAGGGATGGAGATTAGGGAGAGAAGATCAGATAAGCAGCTTAGCCTTTAATACAGCATCCTTTTATTACTTTTGAGCCGTGGAATTAGATAATCGGACAACAGCAGCCTAATCTGAGTGGACAAACTTCTGAAATTTACGTTGTTATTCTGCATGTGTGACAGGATTCATTGGATCCAGGCCGGGGTTGTGTAGGGACAGCCAGTTTCAAGAGGGAGGGGTTGATTGGGACAGCAGCACTATGGTGCACAGACATCCAATTTATTGTTTCTAATAGACAAGACGTCAGGCAAAATAAATATATTTAATAAACTTTTTTTACAATTTAAAAGCAACTTTTTTAAATGTTGCTTTTTCAGTTCGGACATGAGGGAAGATAGAAGGTTTGCTAATCCTATTTGCTCAGATGGTAGAGATCTTTGTGCTCTAAACTCTGTGGGAGATGCTCAGGAGCTCTCCAACTGGTGCAGAGGGGTTAGGGCTTAAGGTGGAGCCAATAAAGAAAGAAGGTCAATCTGTGAGGAAGTGATACACCAGAAGGTTCCAGACCCTTTGTACAGCACTTTAAACAGGTAGTGATATCACACTTCACACAACTTCTATTTCATTTCTGGTGTTGCTTCTGACACTGGGTATTTAGGTTGCAGGAAGAAACAAGTTGTGAACATAACACTGACAGAGTTGTGTTTCTGACCGCCTGGTGAATACAAGTCCAATATTCACTCTCATTTTAGCTCCGTTTTTGGGCTCTACCAACTCCTGAGGGAAATATCAGGCTCTTAAAGGACCAGTGTGTAGGATCTGGTGGCATCTAGCGGTGCGGTTGCAGTTTGGAACCGACTGAAACTTCTCCCAATCATGTAGTAGAACTACGGTGGCTGACGCGAGAACATAAAAATGTGAATGGCCCTATCTGGAGCCGGTGTTTGGTTTGTCCGTTCTGGGGCTACTGTAGAAACATGGCGGCCAGCTCTGTGAAGAGGACCCGCTCTCTATGTAGATATAAACGGCTCATTCTAAGGTAACAAAAACACAACGGTTCTTATTTTCAGGCGATTGTACACAACTATGAAAACATAGTTATGAATATTATACTCTATTTCTGCCCATAGATCCCCCTGAATGTTACACACTATTCCTTTAAGCTGCTAAATGCTCAGCTATGTTCACCAGCTAGTCACTAAATTTGCCAGTCTGCCATTTGGCACTTTGCAGGTAGCATACAGTGGGTTTTTTGAGCTTTTTCACTGAAAACAGCTGTTTGCTGTGGCCGAAAACAACGCTATGAGAGCAGTGCGAACCAGAACAGTAAAGTTGTGAGCCAGACAGCTAAACAATGAGCTAAAACTGACTATAAAGCTCCGTAAAGCTGAGGGGAGCTGCAGATGAAGGTAAAGGTGATGATTCTCTGTAGGATCATCACTACAAGCGACCACTTTCACACTGTCATTTGATATGTGGTTATTACAAAAATATCAGTTTTAACTGCTTTAATCATGAATTTAAACAGTTTCTTACACCCTGCAGGTGAGGGATCAACACTTGCATATAATTACTGTAAAGTCAGATAGTGTCTAATCATCAGTTCGTGAGGCTTTCCTTTTGCTCTGCAGTCAGTTTACATCAGTCAGGGTTAAGTGATCCTTACCTGTCCTTTACCCTCAGGTGACAGATTAACCTCGGCTGATTTCTTCATGGCATTGACTCAGTTCTCTGTTCCAGCTCTCAGTTTGACGTTGCATGACACCAGCAGACTGTAACTCTAACTGGATCAGCAACACACTTGAAGAGTCAGTAGCCCTAAGACAAGATATACACATGACAAAAAAGTCATTGCATTATACAATAAGACATTATGGTGTGTCCTGGTCGGTTTGGAGATTTGTGAACCTATTAGCTAACATACGAGTCCATCCTTTTCTGGATGCAGAATAAAAGGAGGTGAGATCCAAAAATCCTGCTTATATAATACAGAAGTTAAAGGCAGTAAAGTTAAACAATTCATCTTGTCAGCAGGAGGAGGGAGTAAAAATAGAAACGCGTCCCTTCTGCTTTGCTCCCAGGTTAATGATGTCATTAGTTGGCTAAGTTTATCCTGGTTGCGGTCACTGCCAATCTGCTGTCATTCAGTCTAATCCTCTGTTTGGCAGGTCAGGTGGTTCTCTGTGACGGACAGAAGAGCAGTGACTGTGGAAGTCTTGACCTCTCCTGTCCTTCAGCAGCAGCTAACCACGTCATGTCATTCAAACTCTGCACATGGGCTTCTAATATGACCAGATAAAGTGCAGTGCATGAGACAGGTAATCTGAAAAATAATCATGTGTCTCTGTGTCCTCCGGTGCTCCTAATGGCATCTGCAAGATTTCACAGACCGGAGGAAAACAACCAATCAGAGCCGAGCTGGAGCCTTGCCGTCTCTGAGCAGCTGTCAATCACTCTCTAACTCCGATCAAACGGTTCCATGTAGGCAGCGCTGATCAAATATGAATCAATATTCTGTTACTGTAATGCCTATTTCTCACATCAAATGTTTTCAGAAACATCTTGTAGTGTACTGTTTAGCTGTAAAATTAGAAAGTTTGTGACCATGT
The DNA here is from genome assembly GCA_916701665.1 of Sebastiscus tertius. Taxonomy (NCBI): domain Eukaryota; kingdom Metazoa; phylum Chordata; class Actinopteri; order Perciformes; family Sebastidae; genus Sebastiscus; species Sebastiscus tertius. The sequence goes on along the minus strand of CAKAOH010002488.1, from coordinate 22,932 downwards.
TCAGCTCAGTTGAGGAAATTCCAAGCTCGCCCACCAGCCGGAGCAAACTTTCTCATATTACAGCTAAACAGTACACTACAAGATGTTTCTGAAAACATTTGAGGCGAGAAATAGGCATTACAGTAACAGAATATTGATTCATATTTGATCAGTGCTGCCTAGTTTGACCATTTGATCAGAGTTTGCGAGTGATTGACAGCTGCCTCTGTTGAATGAACAGCCAATAGGAACGCTCTCTCTCTCTCTGAAATGACCAGCAATTGGCCAAAGTCTCCCGTCACAGGCTAGACTTTTTAAAGCCTGCAAACTACTCTCAGTTAATGATTTGCATCTCACAAAACATCTATTTTTCCAAATGGTACAAAGTACCAGAATTAGCAGACAAGCTAGAGGTGCGTAAGTTCATGGCATATGGTTGTTAAACAGTCACCTGATTGACCAAGAACAGAACAAAGCAGCCACTGTTTGTCCACAGTCATATTTTGCAATGCTGGTTGAGCTATTCTACTGAATAGACAACAAACACAAGTGTACATTCCTACCCAGAGAGACTCATCATGTGAGCAAACTAGGCCCAAATAAAGATCTTTGTATGTGTAGAATTTCAAGTGCTTAGATGGATCAAGTTCAGATAAGGAAGTGCAAAGATAAACCAGCTCAATCTTTTGAAAAAAATAAAATAAAAAAAAAGCGGTGTTCTCTGGTTTAATGAAGACGTCAACGGCTTATGACTCACGCACCAGACGTGACGAGAAAAGTGAATGCGTTGATCAAAATGATCTTACCATTTACCTTTATTTTACAAAGAAGTCCCATTGAGATCAAAAGCTCTTTTGCAAGAGAGACCTGGCCAAGGCAGCAGCCATACAAAATCAAACACAATAAAATATAACATGATCTACAATAAATCACATAAAAGAGAAGAACAGCAGTTTAACTCAGTGGCCTCAAGAAAAACAGCCACGTCTCAATCACCACATTCTACATGATGCCCTTTAATTTGTCAATGGATATACATGTTTCTAATTTTTAGTTTTTTTGTAAATTATTCCATGCCCAAGGTGCATAGTAGGAAAATGCTGTTTTCCCTAGATTTGTCAAAACCCAGGGTACATTAAAAAGCAACATGGAGTGTAGGTAAGACAGAGAAGAGTACAGAGGTAAGCTGGAAGTTTATCTCGTGTTGCTTTATAAATAAAAATATACCAATGCTGTTGTCTGCGAGTGGTCAATGATGTGCAACCCACCAGATTATAAAAAGAGTGCAATTATGAGTAAGGGACTTTGAGTTTGTAATGAATCGTAGAGCTGCATGGCGCACTGAATCAAGACTCCGTAAAATGGAGGAGTCTGCATGCATATACAACATGTCACCGTTATCAATCACAGACAGAAAACTAGCTTCCACAAGTTTTCTTGGCATTGAAAGTAAAGCAAGATGTCTAAAATAAAAGCCAGTCTTCACTTTGAGCCCAACTAGATGAGTACATTAAATAAAAGCTTCTCGTCTATCCCAGTGTTACTCAAAGTGGAGTCTGGGGACCCCCAGTGGTCCCTGGCACTCAGGAGGTCTGCAAAATATTTTGCTATAAATGCTAAAATTGGGCTGTATTACACACACACACACACACACACACAAAAAAGAAAGGGGCAGATCTACAGATGAGGACAATTTGCACCAATAAATCAAGCATATTGTGTCCATTACTGCCACCCATGTTAGCTTTGGCCCAATAGAAACTCTGATATGATTGTGACACATCAATCTGTCACTTCACTCAGGGAGCAACAAAGCCAAAACTAGCTAAATTGAGACAATATGACAGTTATATTGGGATGAGCGTCAGAAGACCAAAATGCATCTTCAGGTGCTAGCGAACGAAGCCGGCCATGCCAACGCTACATCTAATTACAATGCCCCAGGAGTATCAGGGCAAAACATAGCAGTATTAACAGGATTCAAACTGAAACGTGTTTCCGTTAAATCACTATGAAACAGGTCTTAAGTATTTAGTTTGAAAATAATTAGAATACAAATAGTTCCAATGGCATATAAGAGTACAAATGGTAGTAACCATATACTTGAACGGTATTAATTATGAGAGGGTCCTTGGAAAATTTCCTCTCGTGTAAGGGTTCCTTGGCCCCAATAAGTTTGAGAACTCCTAGTCTATCCATACACCCAGGTACTTGTACAAGGGCACCCTTTCAATAAATTAACCATCAGATGTGACAATACAGAACGGGAATTGATCCCAAGCCTCATGTTGAATTCTCGTTTCCGTACAGTTACTGCTTACTCAGTCGGACTAAGCAGATTCATTCATGGTTGCGTTTGCAGAGGACAAGCCAAGCACTTCTATAAACCACATTTTAAAGAGCTCAGGACACGAGGGATTGTATCCTTCTACACCAAGCAGAGAGCAGCAAATCTTTTGAGCCATTAAGTCTGTGGTGGAAACTTCAGCACCACAAGTCACAAGACTAACCAAGCTGACAAGACACATTCTTTACAAACCACATTTATTATTTTATCATACAATAAATTTACATAAAAACAAGTTGATTCTCTTTTTTTAAAACTTGCGTTATGAATCGCTTTGAAATATTAATGCCAAAGTTTAAAAATGCAGGATTAACAGCCATTACTTTTGATCTCACACTACACTGTGTGTAACTGACATACGTGACCGTTGCTGTGGGACTACTCAAAGGTCCTTTGGGAGAGGACGGTGCGATAGAGAGAAGTGCCTTTAGCCTGGAAGAAGGTCAAGCTCATCTTGTCCTTTGTGACCTCTGCGTGGACGAATCCTCCCAGTGTCGAAGCTTTGCCGGTGAAGAACTTCACAGAACCTTTGGGAACACGGTGCCAGTGACGGACATCGGGATCCAGGAAGTTTCCAGCACCGCTCACCACGTAGCCCACGTCGGACTCTTCGATGTACTGTATATGGGAGACAAAGACCAGATGGAATTGAAGGTAAAAGCAGCCTGGCAGATTTATACGTAAAGCGTTCATATTTTTGCATGAACCAACCTGCAGATTGTGGTCATGACCGCAGAGGTAAGCGGTGGCTTTGTATTTAATGAGCAGAGGGTGAAGCCTCTGCAGGAGACACTCTGTGGGCCCGTGTTCGGACACAGACCACACGGGGTAGTGGCCGGCCACCAGCAGGAAGTCCGCCTTGGACCGAGCCAGTCTCTCCTGCAACCACACCAGCTGACGGTTGGCGTCCACCTCACGCAGGGGGCCTCTGGGCTTCTCGTCCACAAAGTCGTCAGAGTTACCGCACAGCATTATGGTGTCCAGCATGATGATGGTCAAGGTCTTCCCGGTGTTGGGGATGCGGAAGTTCAGCTCGTAGTAGTAAGAGGGGAACCTCCTAAGAAGGTAACAAAGAGAGCAGACAGTACTTGTGTTTCTGTTATCAGGTTAAGACTTCTGGATTGTTTTAGATTTTTTTTTTTTTTTTAAAAGTTGGTCCTTACCATATGTCAGATCTGTGGCTGTACTCGATCTGGGCTTTGACGTTCCCAGCGTGGTCATGATTGCCAGCGAGCACGTACCAGGGGATTCTGAGAGACTTTGCCGTGTACACATTCTCAAAAGTGTCCTGATAGAAGATTCAGGAGGAGAAATCAGGGTTTCTACTTCCACAATCAGGGCCGGCTCTAGCCCTTTTGGTACCCGAGGCGAAATTCAGATGGAGTTTTTTTTTTTTTTTTTTTAACTGTCATTTCAGAAGACATCAAGTTGACTCAACTGACCTGAAACCGAGGAGAATCCACGCTGTCCACACCTTTGTAGTAGAAGTTATCGCCAAGGGCCAGAATAAAGTCAGCTCCCATCTGCTCTGCTACTTTGCTCATTTCTCGAGCAGTAGCCTTCTGCACAGCGGTGATGTACGGCGGGTAAGGCAAACCGCCCCAGTCTCCTACAGCCAGGAACTTAATGGAGGTTCGGTTGGCTGTAAGGAAACATGAAACATAAATCTTTTTAAAAAAAAAAAAAAAAAAAAAAAAAAAAGGACATGAAAGTCTGAGGAGCAAGACCTCACACTGATATGAAGTTGCTCACCAGAGATCATGAATGTGAAGTTATACTTACTGCTACTTTCCTTCAGGTCCTCGAAGACAGTAGGATAGCAGTAGGCCACATGAATGGCAGCAATTAAGATGGATACCAGTGTAAGTGCCATCTGTAAAGAAATAAATCAGTTCTCCAGTTAGCAGCAGAACTAAACACTTCAAATGGAGAGCGAGACATGAACGCATGCACAAGTACAGAAACCAAAAGCGGAACAAGGAACAAACCGCAGCTGCAGCGCACCATGCAAGCCTACGCTTCCTCTCTCTTTCTGACGTCAACAAGCACGCAACATGTTGCTTTTATGCCTAATGGTGACTTGTGATTGGCTGCAGCCTGAAGCAGACATGCCCCAGCTGGAGCTAATAGAAGCTAATCAATGTAGCCATGTCTGTGACGCTGAGAGGGTCAAAGGTCAAAATTGCATGTCTGTCAAAGCATATAGTTACATTTCAGTTTCTTTTAGATAAGAAACTCTGCTCTCAGATCAACTGAAGCTTCATCAGCATCAGCAGAGACGCCACAGAAGCGAAACGATATCTAATGCCTCCCATCAAAAAGAAAACAAAGCTGGCTGACAGGAAAAACAACTTTTCCAAGAGTAGGTGTGATAGAGATAATAATGTCAGAGAGTCAAAGATAAGAACACTCACAGCTGATAACTGTTGAGGTGTGCTCAAAATGACCCGACGGGACACTTTCCGTCATCGCAGCGCTCTTCCTTCCTCGCCTTTTTATCAGCATTCCTGTAGGAGAAGTTGCAGGAGGACTGGCCTCCGGAACACGCCACAGGGAGCATGATCATTGCTCACACCCTGACTCAGTCTTGGGACCGCAGGGTTGTCTGGGTCACATGTGACCCTCAACGGTTATTATAGCTGGTGTCCAGACTCCACTTTTTCCACTTCCGTGTTAATCACTGTTTTTCCTTCTTCCTTTTTCATCCGTGTTTCCATATTTTTAGATAATTTGGGAATGAGAAATGTAGCTTACTGAGTTTATTTCACTGGCTTAATGCTTAAACATAAAGCATAATAAATGTTGACAGCATGGCTAAATGGTTTAGTCTCACAGAATACGGTCTTTCATTTTGAGTTTTTGTTTTCTTATTAATATTGGGTTCCGCAAACCCCTATTTCACACTTTAACTGAAAACAGGACTCACTGCTCTTAAAAACTATGAATTGGATTTTTGCAGCCTTAGATCATGCTTTCAATAGAAGGCCCATTTTTACATGGACATATGTAGAGCAACTAGCATGCAAAATGGAGATGACAGCAGCGTTATACTGCTCACATATGCAGGCCTGATTACACATGAAGTTCAGGATCACGATTATCTCGTATTGGAGTTTTCACCAGAACACCCGTGTTACAAACTGGTGGTGTGGAGTTTGAAAGATGTGCTTGTTTATTAGGCAGGAAAGTCTTATAAAAGATGCCAGTGAGTGGCATCATGGGAAATGTAGGACCCAGTGTTTTTGGAGCTTGACTCATACTAGGGACTGAAGGTCCTGACACACGGCCATCGACAGTCTGTCGGCCTAGTTTTTGCGGTGCGTCTTGCACTGTTGGCTCTAGTCTGCCTGTCTCTGAGGTTTTTCGGCCAATTCAGCATGATGAATCTGTGGCGGAGCCCGTTGGTGAGAGAAATCACTCTGTTCCGCTTAAATATATCAGTTCACGAGAAGAGAAACAGAAGTGAGGAAAGCAAGCAAATGTGTAAAGCTAAGAGGGCACACACAGGAGGCTCTTCTCATTTTTCATCTTCATCTCATCTGATCAGTCCTGACACCGTCCTTGGTCTTCTGGTTTCCCTTTTTCAATAATGAATACAGACTACCGCCGCCTGCTGGTGTGGAGAGTTATTTCATCTCACGCAGGCGCAGAACGTACGTGGTTGTTGGCCGTTGGCTTTAGTCTTAGCGGTGTGTTCAAATGCAACTTGTCAACCAAGACAAAGGCAACAAAGGCGAAATGAGGCGGCGCAACAGTTGGCCTTCGTTGCCGCTACATCTTTGATGTCAGTTTGGTGTGTCTGCGCCTTAAAAGTCATGATATCTACACCTCCTTTACTTCAATTTTGACTGTTCTTTTTTAAAATCTGTTTCACAATCTTTATGGAAGAGCAATATTAAATGTGTGGAGTGCCCCTTTAAGAAAATAATTTAAAATATTCATTCAGCTTTTAGGGCTATAGTGAAGGTGCATTCACCTTTGTATATATTCCATGTCTTGAAATACAAAGCAGACTGTATATTACTTACTGCTGAAAACAGTGCCAGTATGCATTTACATAGATTTTTATTCTAATTATTCTACACCTACCATGCGTATCGCCTATTTTACATTCTGTTTGTGCTCCTATTTTCTATCTGGGGAACTCAAGTACATTTGCAACTACAGTAACCTAATTTCCTCACAGGGGTCAACAAGGCTTCTCAGCTCATCTTTGCCAGCCACATAGCTGTACACTTAGACCATGTGTGCTACATGGTCGTACTATGTGCATGTTAGACTGGCTGATATGGTGGAGCATCTGCATGCACTCATAGGTGTTGCAAAACATTCCCAGTAATACTGATGTGTCTTTGGTATTTTTAAAGGGAAGCTGACTCAGCTTTGAAGACACAATTCATTATCAAAAAATGTTAGCCCAACTCTGACCTGAACTTTAAATATCAGAACTCCATCCATCACAGCAACTACTGAAAAGATAAGATCTGAAATTGTATTTGTCTATGACAAACTGAACTCACGGTAAGAAACTTTGCTCCAAAAAAAAGTAATTTATTTTACAAGAAAGATTTGAGCATTTCATAGGACACAGAAATAAATCTTCAGATCAAAACTACAAGCAGAAATAAAAACCATAACATACTGATACAGAACCAGTACACTAGATTAGAAAAACACAACAACCCTAGAAACGAGACATAATGATAAACCAGGTATGTTTTTTTTTTTTACAGGGATGTTGCAGAAGAAAACGGGCACCCTTTAATCATCTATCACTTACAACTGCTTTATACCAGATATCCAACAACTATAAGTGAGGTAAAAACACAACAAAAAACTAAAATGACATATTGAGGTGAGAAAGGCTGGACACAAAGTGACACAATGTGTGTGGTTAGTAATTCGTATCGCTGTATCCAGAGTATGAGCCCTGGTTTTGTCCTCCGAAACCCTGGTACGTGCTGTACCCCTGCTCATTCCCAGAGGACTGCTGGTTTCCCCAGTCTGTGGAGTGAGATCAAACCAGAAGGCGTTATTTAATGTATCTGATGCCTTTTCTCTGAAACGGGATGTTGAAACAGGGCAAAAATGCAGTGAGGGATCATTTATATATTAATTAAGGCTGTCAAATTCGCTTTAACGCCACTAATTTCTTTATTGCATTAACGTAACTTGCGATTTTTTAGGTTATACCGGGCTCAGTTTTAAAGCTAGTACAGATTCTGGCATCATGTGAAACAAGAAAACCTAAGGAATCCATTAACATACACTCAATTTTGGTGAGGAAGGGCCATTTTCGAAGGGGTCCCTTGACCTCTGACCTCAAGATATGTGAATGAAAATGGGTTCTATGCGTACCAATGAGTCTCCCCTTTACAGACATGCCCACTTTATGATAATCACATGCAGTTTCTGTTGTTGCCTGTTGGGCTTGAGTTTGCCATGTTATGATTTGAGCATATATTTTATGCTAAATGCAGTACCTGTGAGGGTTTCTGGACAATATCTGTCATTGTTTTGTGTTGTTAATTGATTTCCAATAATAAATATATACATACATTTGCATAAAGCAAACATATTTGCCCACTCCCATGTTGATAAGAGTATTAAATACTTACTCAAATCTCCCTTTAAGGTACATTTTGAACAGATAAAAAATGTGCGATTAATCGTGATTAAATATTTTAATTGATTGACAGCCCCAATATCAATATAAAAAAAGCACTAGCAGGAAGAGACAAGCAGTTCTATTTGATTGCACGGGGGTGGATTTCAACTTCCTACGTCTTTACTCACCATAATTATTATACACTTGGCCGCCCGTCACCGAGCTAGGGTAAGCGGTGCTGTACATAGAGTAGTCTCCTCCCTGGCCCTCATTCTGACTTTGGGTCAGCATCTTCTTCTTCTCGTCTCCATACCCGTAGCTGTAGGGGCTTTCCTGGTCAGCGGGAGGAGGCATCGACTGGTAGTTTTCTCCGACCGTGGTGCTGGGGTCGGAGCTGGAGGCGGGCGGGGCGGCGTAGGTGGCGGTGGTGCTCTCCGGGTAAAAGGTGCCGTAGCCAACGCTGCTTTCTGATCCAGTGTCTTGGGCTGCGGTGCTGGCTGCATTATTATCATACAGTTTATCTAAATGACAGATCAAACAAGAGCAATATTACTAATATGTAAAATTGGCTGTTTCAAACATCTGAATTTCATTCAATGGTCAAAACAAAACAAAAGACAAGTGGTACAAACCAAAATGAACACGTCAATCATGAGTAACCAGGCAAGATATGCACGGCATAAACATGTTGCCATTTACTACTTATATCAAGGTGACTACACAAGAATCAAGCTGTAATTCTTTCGGGGATATTTCGGTGATTGGTGAACACTTACGATAGCCTGTGCCAGTGTTGCCCTCATAACTGTAGTTGGCTTTTAAAATAAAGGAAAGAAATGACTATTTAGTTGATTTCTCGTATTTAAAGGACTGTATATGGAGTATTGAGTGCAAAATTCTTTACTCTTGTTATAGCTGGGTCCCTGCAGAAACGGTTTGCCTCGGCCCCTGCCTCGACCTCTGTGGGGACCCCAGCCACGAGTCCCGGAGTCTGAAGGGATGCCACGGATAGTGCCGAACCCTGGGATGTGCTGTTGGGCAGGAAGAGCGAATGCTTTTAGGCAAGAGAGTTGTGGAAATGTGCATGCAGTGGCTCATGTGTCACAAATGCATTTATACAGTAAGGCTAAATCCACACTAATATGTTTTTGTTTCAAAAGGCATAACTTTTACTACGTTTACGCCTAGAGTCCACACTACTCCGGCGTTTTCGAGCCCCTAAAACGGGTACGTTTGAAAAAGCTGCTGACCCCGTTTTAGTTTTAAAACTCCGGGGTTGCCTTTCAGTCTGGACGGAAAGAAACGGAGACCATTGAAAACGATGACGCAGACAACCACCTTCGCTTCTTGATTGGGTCTTATCAAGTCCTTCCCTGATTCATCACGCCCCGTCACGTGAACCCTTTCCGGAAGAAAACATCAGCCTCAACCACCAATAATTAATTTAAACATGGATAACGAGTTACAAGCGTTGCTGACCTTGTTGTCGATGCTAGCAGCTGTTTTGCAGTTAAATTCTGCATTTTATAATGCTACTACTGCCTACTCGCACAGGAAGCAAGCTATTATTCAAGCGCTATACATCAATTCCCGTGTCCAGTGCGGCTTCCTGTTTACACCGGCACACACATGCCCAGTGTACGTGAATGGTCATGTGATATGCGTTTTCAGGCGTGGTAGTATGGACGAAGATTAATTCTGAAACGACCCTAAAACGCTCATGGTTAATAGTAAATGGACTTGCATTTATATAGCGCTTTTCTAGTCTTCCGACCACTCAAAGAGCTTTACACTACATGTCAGCATTCACCCATTCACACACACATTCATACACTGATGAGCAGAGGCTGCCATGCAAGGTGCCAACTTTACCCATCAGGATCTAATCTAAATATAAATATAATCTAATAAATACTCATTCAAACCACCGACGTTCCGATTGGTGGATGACCTGCTCTACCCTCTGAGCCACAGCCGCCTCATCTGGACGGAGATCATTTTTGTTTTAAAATGCCGTTTTAAAACGTATTAGTTTGGATGTAGCCTAAAAAGCAACAATTAAGTGAGCATGTATTCTTGAGGGGTGCAACATTTTTTATATTTAACTGAGGAACTGAATGTGTTATTCAACATTTATACATTTGCAAATCCACAATATACAAAGAGCCATATTCTCCCAAAATGGTCCACATCCAAATATAGACCGTGTATACTCTAATGGAAATGTACCATGACTAACTTCAAGATCAGCAATATTACCCAGATAAACCATAAAGGACATCATTAACTAGATGAATTACCATGTCAGTGTAGGTGACCTTCTTCTTCACAGCACTTCTGTTGGTGTCGTCATCTGGGAACAGCTTCTCCAGAGCAGTGAGGGCAGCGTAGGCCTTTGCTTCCTTCTTATTGGAGCCTCTCCCTTTGAACTTCTGCCCATCAACCTCCACCTAGACAGGAAAAAGAGGAACGTTTTTGTCCTTTTAAAACAGATACGTATTACTTTCTATCACTGTTTATTCTTATATGATTCTACCACTTACAGTTGGCAAAGTCAGACGCTGGAACACGTTACACAAGCGTGAAAATCTTTAGTGGACTAAAGGTTTTCATTTTTGTGTTCCCTACACACATGGGAAGCAAAGGATGAAAAAAAACTAGAATTACCATCTCGTGGTTGTACGCCTCCACACAACCAGTCAAGTTGCAGTTTACATCCATGTCTGTCCAAAATGTCATCACTTTATCATTTTACTGTTAGACATTTGCGTGAAATTGTCATAATTATCATACGAATTCTTGAGTTATGGCCAAAAACATGTTTTTTGAGGTCACAGTGACCTTTGACCCACAAATTCTAATCAGTTCATGCTCGAGTCCAAGTGGATGTTTGTGCCATATGTAATATAATTCTCTCCAGGCGTTCCTGAGACATCGCTTTCACAAGAGTGGGAAGGACGCGAGGTCACAGTGATCTTGACCTTTGACTACTAAAATCTAATCAGTTCATCCTTCAGTCCAAGTGGACATTTGTACCAAATTTGAAGAAATTCCCTCCATGTGTTCACAAGAATGGACCGGACGGACAACCCGAAAACATAATGCCTTCGGCCACGGCTGTCACCTAAAAACCAGAGACCTTTTGATTATCTTTGTAGTCTTGTTTCTTGAATATGATACTGCTGACTCACCTCCATGACAAAGCACTTTTCATGGGAGCCCCCGGTCTCTGCAGACAGCTCGTACTTCAGGCTACGGCGCTTTTCATTCAGCTCCATCACAGGGTTCTTGCCCTTTTTGGTCAAGATGGGACCCTGAGCGCTCTGTTCATTTCAAATGGACAAACACCGGCTGTTAAACAGACATGACTGCAAACCCTTTTACTCGAGAACATCCCACACATCACTTTTTTTTTCTCTCTGAAGAAAGCAAATTCTGAGATGGCTTTATTGTGTGGGAGTTTTAAAAAGAGACTTCTCCAGAGAGGGGAACTGAGGTACATACGTCTTCTGATGCAGTAGAGGCCGTGCTGGCTGCTTTGACTGATTCCTGGGATCCTTCAACTTCACCAATGGGCTCTGCTTTAGACTCTGAGCCTGTCGGTAGACCGAGATCCTGCAGGACCTGTGAATTACAAAAATCAAAACATTAACAGCTCTTCCTTCATTCACATGCCCAGTGTGGGCTGTGATGGTTAAAAAAACACTGTCAACAATCAGAACAGGCAGATGTTGCAGGCTGTGTGATTAAACAATGACAATGCATTAAATCTGGAGTTTGTTTATTGTAAGTGATGTGTGTATGTGAGCCTATCACTAAACTACAACAGCTATTATGCCGATGTGAACACTGGATGCCATGTAGGCTTCTTAGGACACTAGCTTTTTAATAATTATGTAGACAGAAATACAAGAGTCTTGCCTTGGTGGCTACATTAAGCTTGGCAGCTCGTTTGGAGGGCCCCGTCGCCTCGTAGGGTTTCCCGTTCAAGTCCACAGCCATTGTGAAGACTGGCTCGTGGACCGGACCGGTCTGAGATGTAAGTCGGTACTCCAGGCCAGGTTTGTACTGGTTCAGACGCATCACGGCATTCATGCTAAAGTCATCTGTGACTACGGAGAAAAGGAACAGGTAGAAAAACGGCATATAAGCATATCAAATATGAGCAATTTCTCATTTCATTACATGGATTCCCCCAAAAGCGGTAACCTTGAATAATTGTGTATTTCTTAAAGCACATTTACAGAAGATCATTTTGTATTAATATGCCAAGTTTCTATTAGCAGGGTCAAAACTTTCCTGATTTAGTTTACTGAAAAACTAGAGTCCAGTGTCACATGGGCACAGGAGCTCCAATATTAACCCCTAATATGCACTGTTGAAACCAAGGCTGTGTACTCATACACTATGTGAGTGATGTATTTTGTTAATGGAATACTGTTATATGTAAAATATGTAAAATGTAAAATCTATCCTTTAGTACTCGAAGACTACACCAATTTTGGGAATTTTCAACAAAAGCACAATTAACTCTGATCATTGTACAATAGCTTATGAGCAATTTACTTGAGAAATATACATAAATGTGAAAACCTGCTATTCTGCAATCATTATTTCAGTAATTACATACATTGTTTCCAATTTATTAGGTACAGAGCTATCAGATTGCATTATGGGTGACCCCGAATAGTCGATTAGTCGATCTAAGGAGCCTGATTCGACTGTCAATCGCAGTCGAATCGTCGCAGTGGCGGAAAAATGTGGTTATGAAACAAAGGATCTTTCCATTCTGGCTATATGGGGTTGCTGAATATCTGATTTTACATAGAATTGCTTGTTTTTTTTCCCAATAAATCATGATATGTAGCCTATTTTGGTATAAACATCAGCCTGTTGATAACATTAATACAAATTTGCATGTGCTTTCAATCAATCTCGGAACAGCATCTTGGCGAAAAATAACAACAACATAAGGCGACTGTTTCAAAATCAAAGAATACATTTATTAATCAGAGCACTCACATAAGAACGTAGCACTGTAGAGCGCTAAATATGTTTTGAATTTATGATCGATTCTCTGTCAAAATCAGCAGAGGAGGGAGGCGCGTAGAAACAGCTGTTTGCGGCTTGCAGCTCTCTCGTTGACTGTCCCGTGTCGTTTCCCTTCAGTCAGTGGATCGCTACAATGGGTGGGGGATGAATCAGGGCCGAAACTTCTATTTACAACCACGAAAAGCAAGCAGGCTGAGAAAAACCGTGTCTGTTTGTGTCTATCGATCCCGTTTCAGTACTACGGACAGCGCCACATCCACTACACACAACAAACAGCGTCAAACAATGAGCAAAAAAAACAAACAAAAAAAACAATAAAAAAACAAACATGATTTCGACGATAGGCAACACTTGACCAACCAGATTCGACTATGTGAATTCTTAGTCGGGGACACCCCTAGTTTGCATTAGATTTAGCTAAGTGTACATAATAAACTGGCACATCAGTGCATGTGGAGGCATGTATAGTGTGTATTTGTACAAACGGTCACAATCAACATTAAACTGGATTCAAATTACACTTATAGTATCTTTTAAATAAGCCCAGTTGAACTGACAAATATACATTAGTATATTATAACACCTGCACAATGTCAGGTTCAAGTTGTGTCATGGAGTTGAAAGTAATGACTTCAGTTATAGAACCACAGCTCATTTAACAGTAAAAAAGGCTCACAGCCTATACCGGGGCCTCTGATATTCATTACTAACATGATTTCCTCTGAAAGCGCTTCTGGAACTTGAGAAACTTCCTCTGTTTGCTGTTGAGTTGAGGCCCCTCTTCTTCTTTGTCCACATCTGTGTAAGGTCTCTTCGCTGGCAGGCTGACGTGTCCAGCAGGTGGTATCTGGGCTGCATGAGACAGCAGTAAACAAGCGTGAGAACAGATCCTTTCATGAAAGTTTGCACAGATAAAAAGGGGAAAGGATCATTAGGTACCTGTGCCATCTCTGCCGCTGGCTCCCAGTGATTTCCGTGGCTTTATAGGTTTGTCCATCCCCAACACCTTGTGGATCTGTCCAAAGGCACACAGCCTCAAGGCAAACTGGAAGGAAAATGTAAAAGTTAGGTATTTTATCCACAAACACGGGTCTGCTTGGGTGCATGTATTTATGGGCAAGCTGTTTTAACATCTATTAGCTAAGCTTGACTCTTCGGAGATATCAACAATGGCATTTTAACTAGTCGTAATGACATTGTGACGAGTCAGAATTTATATTCAAGATATCTATACTGTCATTCAAACTAGTCAAAACAACAGTTAGAAATATATGTAATTCAGTTTTGACCATCCTAAATAACAGTTACAAATATCTCAAACTTCATTATGACTAGTCAGAATTGTTTGTGCGTGACGTTGCTCATGCAAGGCTTCCCATTGGATATTGGCCCAACAAAGCATTCGAACAGTGTCGGCAGAAGCTACTGCTGTTGTTGTTATGATAGTTAGAAAATGTCTTGAAATAGAAAGAGCTTATCATCAAGGAATTGATTGAAAAAGGAAAACGAGAGCTTTGTGTAGCTTTGAGAGAGTTGTGGTCGACAACAGTGTGTTGTAGATTTATGATCTCCAGACACACTTTATAAACCAACGGCTGCAGTGCCATAGTATGTTTGAATAGCCACTCCCGCCTCCCACTTGCTGTTGCTTCTGAAATAATTACAGATATCTACAACATCATTTTGCCCAGTCAAAACTCTAATTCAAGATATCTGTTATTACATTTTGACTAAGCTGAATGAAAGTTAAAGATATCTCATTTGGAGAGAATCAAAATTCATTTCAAGATATCTATAACTTGATAATAGATATCTACGATTAAATTATGACTGTTCCTAACTTCAGTTTGAGATACCTACAACGTCATTCTCACTACTTAAAATGTAATTTTAGATATCTAAAAAGGACAATGTAGATATCTTTAATTGAGGGGAATTAAAGATATCTTGAATTGGAATTCTGACTAGTCAGAATTAAATTGTATATAACTTTAATTCACATTGCAGATATTTGCAACTGAATTGTAGATATCTGTAATGACAAACCCCATACACATGAATGGCAAAAGTAGTTTGAATCTTAATAGTCAAAATGTAATTACAGATATCTAGAATTAGAGTTTTGACTAGGTAAAATGACGTTGCAGATAGAGATATCTGTAATGAATATCCAGTGTAGCTAATATATGTTAAAACGGCTTGCCTTATGTATTAGTACGTCATCTTACCTGAGCACTCTGCGTGATGTCTTCACGCTGCTGCGACGTCAGATATCCGGTGGCGTCGACCGTTTCCTTCTCACATGGATCTTTAATTCCAGGGCCATCTTTGCACAGATACAGATACATTTGTGTGTTAATAGAAATGCTGGTATATGAACATCCACTCTGGTTTGCACAACTCAATAAAAAGTTCACCTTCCAAGAGGATTCCAGATGCAACGCACTCCAAAACCCTGCGCAATGACTCTCCTGCTCCCATTGGTCTCTCAGATGTACCAATAGCCTTCTCTACCAGCAGTTCAAGAGGCTATGTGGGGATGAGAGCACAGAGTATAGACACTACTTATACAGATCCAAGCTCCATTTAAAAAAAAAAGAAAAGAGTCATGGTTTTGATCAAAGAGCTAGAAAGGCCACAAATGAAAAAAGCAGTTTCCTCACCCATCCTGAAAGTGGCGTCCAGGTAGGAACACGGTTGCACAGGTCCCTCATGACCCGGATCACGAGGACGGCCGAACTCAGGTTGTTGACTTTGGCCTGGAGACACAAACAAAAGCCAGTTCAGTCAGAGTAGCCGCTGCCTCCGATGTCACCTCAACCCTGCGCTCTGAGGTTCCAAAAAACGACCGCGAAAACAAAGCAGAACAACTGAGCCATCTCCAAATCAACCAGACTAACACATATTACATCACACATTTTTGTCCAAATTCTGTTTGTTGTGGTGAACAGAAATAAACCTTTTCACAACAGTTGATATTGAGAGAGCTCAAGTCTGACAGAGGACATTTTGATAAATAAAATGATATGCTGGCGGCAATACCAATGATTTATCCAAATTTGTCATTGGCATGGATCAGCACATCACACATCATGAGTTAAGAAGTAAAACTCTGAAACTTCCGACACACTTTCCCCTCTCATAAAGATTATGGACAACATCCAGGCCTGTCACAATAATTACTGTATCAACTCTATCGTACAATATATGAACATGACCTCAATCATTTTTGCTGACTTTGATGTTGCCCAGTGTGTTTACGTGTGTTTGTTTGTTTACATATGAATGTCTCCAACACTTTAGCCAACATGATGCCAAAATAAACAGCAGGGTTTTCCATACCATTAGAAGACTTAACATTATAAGGCATTGCACAGATTTTTCTTAACAGAGCTCGAGAGTCCATTTAATTTATTGTTTTGGTTGTGTGGTTTTATTTATTTATTTAGGATTAGGGCCGTCAATTCATTAAAATATTTAATCCATATTAATTGCACATTTATTATCTGTTCAAAAAGTACCTTAAAAGGGAGATTTCAACATGGGAGTGGACAAATATGCTTGCTTTATGCAAATGTATATATATTTGACAGCCCTATTTTGGATATTTCAACGTTTTTTTTTTTTTAAACATTTCCAATTCCAAAGCTCATTTAAAGAGTGTACTTGCATTATTGTGCCATTATATTATTATATCAGTGGCATTCAATGGTCTTAAAACGACAATAAAATTGTTTATCGCAATGACTTCTTGCACAATATATCGTCCAACAAAAGTAGTTATAGTGACAGGCCTAACTACATCAACAACAACAACTGAGAGCAATTTTTAA